>WNWK01000028.1:891688-991688 GCA_009830355.1 Cherax destructor
TTGAACAGCTGCACAACTCTGGATATGTACAGCATTATTATGCACAGCATTTGCTTGTACATTAGAATTGGTACCTAATTTTACCTCTTCAGTTGCAATGTAAGTGTTGCTCATGTACCAGCACTTTCAATACACGAATAAATAGACTGACCACCTCAAAACTACGTCTTCAAGAGTGATGGACTGATGACATCGTCTTCACATCTCTGCTTCTACCAACTTTTCTGTACTTGACTGAAGAAGCCTACTGTGTGGGCGAAACGTTTCGGAATAAAGATACCTAACTGTTGCATATGTGTCTTACCTAACAATACGCGTGTAACTGGTGCCCCCACATAAACACCTGCAATTGCAGCTGTAATTGGGCACAACTGTGCTAGCACCTGTAGTTACAGATGTAAATGATCCACCTGTCTCTGAAATTGTGATTCCATTTTGATCTGAGATTATTAGCTTGCACCTTGCACCTGCAAATCTTAATTTGCCAGATTGCAACACAGATTTTAATAAGGTCAGGAGAGCCCGGTGAATGATCACTGGCCTCAGACATTCTAGGAAAAGCAATAAAATGGAACGTTTTTACTACAAGAATTTATTATTACAAATGTTAGAGACGTTTTGAACTTTATTCATACAGTCATTTCAGTCAGAAAATATATATTAAATGGAATGTTTACATCTCCTGTGTAAGAACCGTCAAAATTTCAAAATTATCTTAATATTATATATATATATATATATGTATATATATGATATATATATATATATATATATATATATATATATATATATATATATATATATATATATATATATATATATATATATATAATCTTTATAGCTAGTTTGAAGTGGATAAATAGAATAAATGGACTTGGATTGACTTGTGTGTGTGTATTAACATGCTACATATGTGCATGTTTGTACTTTTTTTAAGTGGAAGGTCCTATCTTAGTTTAAACATCAGTACTGCCAAACTTCCAGCTACGTATTGTAGTAGTACTGGAGGTAGGTATCCAAGTGAGATATAGGTAAGTAGGTATCTAGGTGAAATAGAGGTAGGTATCCAGGTGAGATAAATATAAGCTTGTGATGATACAGTGAGCGTCCAGGAAGGACGCTCACTGCATCGTTGTGTAATGTCCTGATGTAAACAGCTGACGCCGTTTAGATCAGGACAAAGAAGACATTTCCGGACGTCGTGATGAGGTCCGACATATTTTAAGCGTTTGGGAGAGAATTGTTCGAGTCTATGCGTGTCACTGATGCATTTTAAAACACGTTGACTGACTAGAGACGACTTGGGTTTTGTTGCCTTTGAGATGAGCGTCCGGGTGATGTACGTGGGAATGAAACAGATCTGCTAGTTTCCACCAGACGCGGGTGAACAGTGGCAAATTTAAAAGGAATTCCGGCTGGCTGCCAGAGGAGTCGGCGAAGCTCTGTGCTTCTTTCACTAGCCATGGACCAGAGAGATACTTGTTTACTTTGTAGACGCCCTTACGTTTCTCAGGTTTGGGATGCAGTAGGCGTCGCATGAGGCGAAGAAGGTGCGGGGTGAAGCATTTGAAGGCTGGCGGCACCTTTGTGGTCCTGCGTCCGTGCCAAGCCGTCCACGAGTTATAATTAGGATCTGAAATGTCGGCCAAGGACCAAGGATATGAACCCGTGAGGCACATAAAAATGAGGATGCCAAGCTGCCAAGCATCCTGGCCGCTGTGGATGTGGTAGCCTTCGTTGTACGTTTCCGGTGGCGCCCAAGGGGAGCGAACATTCATCTTCGGCGCGCGAGCTCCTGCGCGCTGAGTGCTGCCGAAGTCGCCCAACTTGAACCGCGTCACTTCTCGGTTGAACACGAAGATGTTTTCTAAGCAAACATCGCGATGGACTAGTCCCTGTTGGCGCATAAACTCCAGAGCCTGAGAAATCTGCTCTACCACTCTCTTGGCTCTGGTCTCCCCGATGCCTCCCACCTTCACAAACTTGGAGAGATCACTAACCGGAGCATATTCTTCTGTAAAGACATAGGCATCAGCTGTTTCAAAGGCTTCGTCGAAACATTTGACAATACTGGGGTGGTCACCGAGGCAATAATTGTAGTGGAATTCACGGATAAAGTCTTTCATGTTGGAGTTCTTCTTCTGCACACACTTGAGAACTACGCTGTTGCCGGACTGGAGGCGCCTGGCGCTGCACACCTTGACGCCGTTTGTGGACTCCACAAGGAGCCTTACGTCGGAAAACTGACGTTCCACCTCCATCCTCGGCAACTCCAGCATCTTAATCGTGTACAAACTGCTGCAGCTGCTAATAGTCATATCTGAAACGATAAAAATATTCGCCATCAGTACATCTGAAAGTCACAAAAAGGGAGCATCGTCAAAAAGATATATGTGAATTGTCCGCATTGTTGACTGTTGTGCAGGTGAGGGCGCTTAGCGTCTATACTGTGTGTCAGAGTTATAATTAACTATAGAGGAAGACAGTCGTGTTACCTTGTACTGATAGACGGAGAGAGTTTGAGGAAGCTGCCATTTCTTCTCCTGCTCGACGGAGAAGGTTTGGAGATGCTGCCATCTTCTCTGCTGCTCGACGGAGAAGGCCTGGAGAAGCTGCCATCTCCTCTCACACCAACTTATGCAGTATAATCCACCAGGCGGGGACTTAGGATCCAAACAATAGTTTCACTACCACTATAATGCACAAGAAGGAATCATGTATACGCAGGAGTCTTCCTGTAGGACAAGGCGTCCACGAGGTAGGGACCAGTATCGTTCCTGTCTTGAGTGGGGTTGGGGTCTGTCTGCTCCCACTGGCAGCCACTGCCGGCTTTTATCCCAGCTCCTGACGTCACGAGTGAGTTGAGTTCACACCGGAACAAAGATAAAAGCTCAACTCGGCCAAACACCTGGCCTGAGGCCTGAGTATAGCTGGTGTTGGCTGTAACTCGCCCACCTGCAAGTAACAACAAGCCAAGAACCTGCTTCAACTAGCGGCTCCTTCTGCTGCATCTTCTCAGTACCCTTGCTACATAAAAGGTAATGAAGGCTGACACTACAGAAGGTAGTGGATGCTGACACTACAGAAGGTAGTAGATGCTGACACCACAGAAGATAGTAGAGGCTGACACTACAGAAGATAGTGGAGACTGACACCACAGAAATTAGGCTGACTTGAATTAAAGACGTCTGTGCTCTGGTGAGTGCTGTAGGAGTGTTTTGGAGAGAGGTTTATGTGTGTGGAGGAGTTACCCTCTGCGAGGGCATCGAGTAAACACTGCAAGTATGATACAAATATTAGTTTCACGTGGCACTATGTGGGTATGTGGTGCAATGAATGCCAAGAGAACACGTGTACCTAGGATGATCCCAGCGTGTGTGTGCCATTGCACGTCTCTCTCTCTCTCTCTCTCTCTCTCTCTCTCTCTCTCTCTCTCTCTCTCTCTCTCTTTCTGATTAATAAATGGTATAAATTATAACCTTAATTTTTAAAAGGGTGGAGGGGTAATCCAGTGGAAGGCCTCGGCCAGATGGTCAAAAGCTCCAGCTGCGGGTCATCATATGTCCAAGACCCGTGTCAGGAAACACTTGTCTTGTTTCCTGACAAACCTTACCTAACCTAACATAACCTATCTCTCTCTGGAGAGATATAGACCTGAACTACAGACTATTCAGCAACAAATTATATCAAGATGATCAGTTAAGAATTAACCACCCAGGTCAATAATGATACCAGTGGTAGAAGTAGTGGTGGTTGTGGTAGTCACAGCAGTGGCAGCTGTGGTAGTCACAGCAGTGGCAGCTGTGGTAGTCACAGCAGTGGCAGCTGTGGTAGTCACAGCAGTGGTACACGTCTACCTTCACCACAGTGTCCAGAGGAAGAACTGGTAATTACCAGAAGCAGAACCACTGGTCCACACACCTCTGTGAGTGATAGTAGACTAACGCGAGTAGTTACTGTAGGAATAGTAACAATAAACAAATTTATGTACTTCCATGACATTTTTTTTACATGGTATGTTATATTTTTTCTCCCCATTTCGTGTTGGTAGTGGCCAGAGAGAGTGAAGGGTGGGGGAGAGAGCCTTCTGCTTCACTGAGACACCTGGATAACACACGATAGTTACTGTTCTAGATAGAAGCAAATGGTTCTTCCAAGCAGACAGCCTGGGTGGGGACTTTTAATTAAAGTTGTATACTATCTGTTTTTCCCATGAACTTTCTCTCTCTCTCTCACTCTCTCTCTCACTCTCTCTCTCACTTTCTCTCTTTCTCTCTCTCACTTTCTCTCTCTCTCTCTCTCCCTCTCTCTCTCTCTCTCGTTCTCTCTCTCTCTCTAAACACGTGGCTGAAGTCCAAGGGCAAAAGAGTCGCGCCATGCAGTCTGGTGGTGGTCGCCTCTAACAGGAAGAAGATGAAGAGGAGGAGGAGGAGCAGCAGCAGAAGAAGTAGGAGACGAAGAAGGAGGATAAAGAAGAGGAAGAGGAGTAGGAGTAACATCAGCTACAGACTCCAGGAACCTCCACATAACATACAGTACCAACCATGGTTCCTCATCTAACCTAACACCGACTTATCAGGAATGTGGAACATAAATCACAATACCCTGCTTGAAACAATTCATAAATAACCCACAATTCCAGAGAGAAACCTTTAAGCTATCTCTCATTACGATCTCCACCAACATCAACATCAGAAGACAGGTTAAGTGTCGATAAACATTAAGAGGTCAAGAGGCGAGAAAGACACCAGAAAAGATGTCAGTTCTTCAATCCCTTTAACCAACCTTCGATCCCATTAACCTTATTTATAAACAAAAAGACTAAGAGATTTAAAACCTTCAGAATGTATGCTCAGTAAACTTCTGTGGACTTTTCAATCGTTTATACTTTTTTCTATATTATGTTTGGAAGGTAAATTGTCTGATTACGACACAGATGACTCTGTCTCTCGTGGAAGAGTAGACCATCTAGTAGGAGTGCCACTGTATTCTTTCTTAATGTTCCTGTGCACAACTGACTGTGCACAATTGACTGTGCACAACTGACTGTGCACAACTGGCTGCTTATTGTGCAGTGCTATCACCAGGGAGGATCCACCAGCTTCGAAACCATTTCACACGGGCGAAATGTTGATTGAGTAAAGCTCCCGGTTACTGCTTGAGTGTCCGTTTTATCAGCTCACACTGAGGTCCGTAGTTCGATCCCCGGTACGTGGTTACGTGTGGAAACATCAGGTGTGTTTCCTTAAGACACCTGCTGTTCCTGTTCACCTAGCAGTAAGTAGGTACCTGGGTGTTAGCCGACTGGTGTGGGTCGCATCCTGGAGTTTACCTGGAGAGGGTTTCGGGGGTCAACGCCCCCGCGGCTCAATCTGAGACCAAGCATCATGGTGGATCAGGGTCTGATCAACCTGGCTGTTACTGCTGGCCGCATGCAGACTGACGTACGAACCACAGCCTGGTTGGTCAGGTACTGACTTTAGGATCCTGGCGACAAAATTGACCTAACTTGCCCGAAAAGCTCTGCATAACAAGGGGCTTTCTACATACTAGTATGTCATTGATGTCAGCTATGGTATGTATAAGTTGCATCATGTACCTGTAGAAACAAAGATTATTATTATTTTTTCTGGAACTCGTTTGTATTCCCCTGCCATCATCCGTTACTGCAAAAATAATACCACAATTTCTTCCCTAGTGACTGAAAAAATGTCCAATAAGAGGAAAATAATTGGTCTCTTCATGGAGGGAGAAAAATGTTCTCTTTTGAGAATTAAAAGGCCGAGATGTCACCTCACATATGACATCTGACTCAGCCTTTTAAGCCTTTCTGCTGTCCTCTTGTTTTAAAAAGTTCCTGGATAATGTGAGAAATCACGAAAGCAAATGGACATTCACTATATATATATATATATATATATATATATATATATATATATATATATATATATATATATATATATATATATATATATATATATATATATTATATATATATATATATATATATATATATATATATATATATATATATATATATATATATATATATATATATATATATATATATATATATATATATATATATATATATATATATATATATATTTAGGTATACAGTAATTTCTTTTCACTATCATTCTACGTGTGTCTGCTCGTAGTGGTTTCTCGTACGTTCTTGAACGTACGTGTCAGTGTGAAGATATTTTTGCTTGTACGTCTTCACTAAGTTGGTCGATTATTTTTAACCCGCAGGTTAAAAGTTAATGTTGGCGAGCACTGGTAGCCACCCTGGCGACGAGGGAGAGAGAGAGAGAGAGAGAGAGAGAGAGAGAGAGACAAGAAGCATCCTTCTGCGGCACTTGAAAGCATTAACAGCAGGTGAAGTAGTACCTTGCCAAGTACCATCTGCGAGAAACCACCTGGCCAAGAAGAACCTGGCGAAGAATCACCTGGCGAAGAACCACCTGGTGAAGAACCACCTGGCGAAGAACCACCTGGCGAAGGGTCTCCCGAGGTCGGGCGAGCGGTGTGGCGAAGCGTCGCCACTCTCTCGCCACCCAAACAAGGCGAAGGGCGAAAGGTGGTCCACAGGAGGACCATTGTTATCGCCATACTGAAACTGCTTTCATCTCCCGCACGTTTCGCCAGCCATTTTTAAGTACATCAATAAAAGCGGACTTTTAAATAATAGAAAACAAAAAAAGAGACCAAAAACAGAGACAAAAAAAATGCTCGAAACGACGTTTTTCTTAGAGGACATTTCGGAAGAGTGTCTTAAAATGTCGGAAAATGGTTTAGATCTCGCACTGAAACGTCGAAACGTGCAATAAAATAACTTTTTAGCACGTTTCTTCTAAATGTTTTAGTATTTCACATATTTTTTTCTTTTAAAAGTCGAACGAAAAGTCCATAAAGATGTGAGATAATTAAGACGACGTTTCGGTCGGTTCCTGAAGAAACGAGCAACTGGGGAGGCGTAATTTCATTGAGGGAACCTCGCTCATGTGCAGAGCTTTATCAAGTCGTGTTTCGCCCTGTGTAGAGCTTTATAAAGTCATGTTTCGCCCTGTGTAGAGCTTTATAAAGTCATGTTTCGCCCTGTGTAGAGCTTTATAAAGTCATGTTTCGCCCTGTGTATAGCTTTATAAAGTCATGTTTTGCCCTGTGTAGAGCTTTATAAAGTCATGTTTTGACCTGTGTAGAGCTTTATAAAGTCATGTTTCGCCCTGTGTAGAGCTTTATAAAATCATGTTTTGCCATGTGTAGAGCTTTATAAAGTCATGTTTCGCCCTGTGTAGAGCTTTATCAAGTCGTGTTTCGCCCTGTGTAGAGCTTTATAAAGTCATGTTTCGCCCTGTGTAGAGCTTTATAAAGTCATGTTTCGCCCTGTGTAGAGCTTTATAAAGTCATGTTTCGCCCTGTGTAGAGCTTTATAAAGTCATGTTTTGCCTTGTGTAGAGCTTTATAAAGTCATGTTTTGCCCTGTGTAGAGCTTTATAAAGTCATGTTTTGCCCTGTGTAGAGCTTTATAAAGTCATGTTTCGCCCTGTGTAGAGCTTTATAAAGTAATGTTTTGCCCTGTGTAGAGCTTTATAAAGTCATGTTTCGCCCTGTGTAGAGCTTTATAAAGTCATGTTTCGCCCTGTGTAGAGCTTTATAAAGTCATGTTTTGCCCTGTGTAGAGCTTTATAAAGTCATGTTTCGTCCTGTGTAGAGCTTTATAAAGTCATGTTTCGCCCTGTGTAGATCTTTATAAAGTCATGTTTCGCCCTGTGTAGAGCTTTATAAAGTCATGTTTTGCCCTGTGTAGAGCTTTATAAAGTCATGTTTTGACCTGTGTAGAGCTTTATAAAGTCATGTTTTGACCTGTGTAGAGCTTTATAAAGTCATGTTTTGCCCTGTGTAGAGCTTTATAAAGTCATGTTTTGCCCTGTGTAGAGCTTTATAAAGTCATGTTTCGCCCTGTGTAGAGCTTTATAAAGTCATGTTTCGCCCTGTGTAGAGCTTTATAAAGTCATGTTTTGCCCTGTGTAGAGCTTTATAAAGTCATGTTTTGCCCTGTGTAGAGCTTTATAAAGTCATGTTTCGCCCTGTGTAGAGCTTTATAAAGTAATGTTTTGCCCTGTGTAGAGCTTTATAAAGTCATGTTTCGCCCTGTGTAGAGCTTTATAAAGTCATGTTTCGCCCTGTGTAGAGCTTTATAAAGTCATGTTTTGCCCTGTGTAGAGCTTTATAAAGTCATGTTTCGTCCTGTGTAGAGCTTTATAAAGTCATGTTTCGCCCTGTGTAGAGCTTTATAAAGTCATGTTTCGCCCTGTGTAGAGCTTTATAAAGTCATATTGGCATCAGGGGGAGGGGCGTCGAGTGGTTAGACTCCAGCATTGATGTGACGTGGGTTAGTCACCAAGTTGCGTCAGCTGGTGTGGACCCAGCTGGTGGTGGACCCAGCTGGTGGTGGACCCAGCTGGTGGTGGACCCAGCTGGTGGTGGACCCAGCTGGTGGTGGACCCAGCTGGTGGTGGACATAGCTGGTGGTGAACCCAGCTGGTGGTGGACATAGCTGGTGGTGGAACCAGCTAGTGATGGACCCAGCTGGTGGTGGACCTAGGTAGTGGTGGGCACAGCTGGTGGTGGACCCAGCTGGTGGTGGACATAGCTGGTGGTGGAACCAGCTAGTGATGGACCCAGCTGGTGGTGGACCTAGGTAGTGGTGGGCCCAGCTGGTGGTGGACCCAGCTGATGATGGACCCAGCTGGTGATGGACCCAGCTGGTGGTGGACCTAGGTAGTGGTGGGCCCAGCTGGTGGTGGACCCAGCTGATGATGGACCCAGCTGGTGGTGGACCCAGCTGGTGGTGGACTCAGCTGGTGGTGGACTCAGCTGGTGGTGGACTCAGCTGGTGGTGGACTCAGCTGGTGGTGGCAAGTCTGGCCTTTGCTCACATCATTGTAATGCTATTTCCGGCGAGTAGATGGTGGGGAGAGTAGAGTGTGGGGAGAGTAGAGTGTGGGGATAGTAGAGTGTGGGGAGATTAGAGTGTGGGGAGAGTAGAGTGTGGGGAGATTAGAGGGTGGGGAGAGTAGAGTGTGGGGAGAGTAGAGTGGGGAGATTAGAGGGTGGGGAGAGTAGAGTGTGGGGAGAGTAGAGTGTGGGGAGAGTAGAGTGTGGGGAGAGTAGAGTGTGGGGAGAGTAGAGTGTGGGGAGAGTAGAGTGTGGGGAGAGTAGAGTGTGGGGAGATTAGAGTGTGGGGAGAGTAGAGTGTGGGGAGATTAGAGGGTGGGGAGAGTAGAGTGTGGGGAGATTAGAGGGTGGGGAGAGTAGAAAGTGGGAAGAGTATAGGGTGGGGAGACTAGAGAGTGGGGAGAGTAGAGGGTGGGGAGAGTAGAGTGTGGGGAGAGTGGAGTGGGGAGAGTAGAGGGTGGGGAGAGTAGAAAGTGGGAAGAGTATAGGGTGGGGAGACTAGAGAGTGGGGAGAGTAGAGAGTGAGAACAGTAGAGGGTGGGAGAGTAGAGAGTGGGGAGAGTAGAGGGAGTAGAGTAGAGGGTAGGAAGAGTAGAGAGTAGGAAGAGTAGAGAATGAGGAGAGTAGAGAGTGGGGAGAATAGAGTGTGGGGAGAGTAGAGGGTGGGAGAGTAGAGAGTGGGGAGAGTAGAGGGTGGGGAGAGTAGAGGGTAGGAAGAGTAGAGGGTGGGGAGAATAGAGGGTAGGAAGAGTAGAGGGTGGGGAGAGTAGAGAGTGGGGAGAGTAGAGGGTAGGAAGAGTAGAGGGTGGGGAGAGTAGACAGTGGGGAAAGTAGAAAGTTGGAAGAGTAGAGAGTGGGGAGAGTAGAGGGTGGGGAGAGTAGAGGGTGGAGAGAGTAGAGGGTGGGGAGAGTAGAGGGTGGGGAGAGTAGAGGGTGGGGAGAGTAGAGGGTGGGGAGAATAGAGGGTGGGGAGAGTAGAGGGTAAGAAGAGTTGAGGGTAGGGAGAGTAGAGAGTGGGGAGAGTAGAAAGTGGGAAGAATAGAGAGTGGAGAGAGTAGAGGGTGGGGAGAGGTGAAAGTGGGGAGAGTAGAGGGTGGGGAGAGTAGAGGGTGGGGAGAAAGCCTTGTGAGTTACTATCTTGACCTCGGAACTCTGTACAGAAAATACAGAAAATAGAGATAGTTTTACTTTAGTATCTCTCCCTCCCACCCCCCTCTCTCTCTCTCTCTTTCTCTCTCCCTCTCTCTCTCCCTCTCTCTCTGTCTCTCCCTCTCCCTCCCTCCCTCCCTCTCTCTCTCACACAAAATATCCATTATGTACTGACCTTGCCAAAATTCTCCGTAGCTCTGGTTATTGTTGTTGTTGCTGGTAGTGGTTGTTGTTGTTGTTGCTGCTGTTGTTGTTGTTGTTGTTACTCTTCTCATTATTGCTGTTGTTTATGATGCTTTTTGTTAGTTGTTGTTTGTTGTTGTTGTTGTTGATAGTGATTTTGTTGTATTTATCGTTGTTGTTGTCTGATGCTTTTGTTGCTGTAGAAGCTGTTGAAGAGTTTCTTGTTATTGTTTTTGTTAAGTTGTTAATGTTATGTTTCTACTGTAATTATTGTTATTTTCTTGCTTTTGGTATTTGCTGTTGTTATTATTTTTGTTTTGCTTTTGGCTGTTATTGTTTCAATTGTTTTACTGATTTTTGTAACATATTTCTGTTGCTTTTTGTTGTTGTTGTTGTTGTTGCTATTATTACTTTCGTTGTTGTTGCTGTTGTCATTATTATTGTTGTTGTCGTGTTGTTGTTGTTGCTATTGTTACTCTCGTTGTTGTTGCTGTTGTTGTAGTGTCACCTTGACCTCCTGCTGCTCCTCCTGCTGCTGCTCCTGCTGCTGTAGCTGCTGGACCTTGGCCCACTTCTGCCCCACACACGCACCACACCAGTACACACACACACTCACACACACACACACACACACACACACACTCACACACTCACACAAGCGACGTAGTGGAGGCAGGAACCATACATAGTTTTAAGACGAGGTTTGATAAAACTCATGGAGCAGGGAGAGAGAGGACCTAGAAGCAATCAGTGAAGAAGCGGGGCCAGGAGCTATGACTCGACCCCTGGAACCACAAATAGGTGAGTACACCCACGCACACACACCCACGCACACACACACATACATTTTTATACACTTTCATATACTTTGTCCATATACGGATGTGTCTCTGCTGCCTTCTTCAATAATATATATATATATATATATATATATATATATATATATATATATATATATATATATATATATATATATATATAATTTGTGGGTGGGTGTGAAAGAACAGCCAAATGTGAACACTCTACATCTCGTCTACTCTACATCACGTCTACTCTACATCTCGTCTACTCTACATCTCGTCTACTCTACATCACGTCTACTCTACATCTCGTCTACTCTACATCTCGTCTACTCTACATCACGTCTACTCTACATCTCGTCTACTCTACATCACGTCTACTCTACATCACGTCTACTCTACACCCCTCACTTAGAGTACTGCTACCTAGGGAGATACACATGGGGAGAGGGAGGTTACGGAGTAGGCACAGTGCCACCCACCTCAATACTCGGAACACACTGGCACCGAGTTGGCACTCCAACAGTGACAAGTGCCATCTCTCCCCTACCCCTTTAATTCCACTTATTTTCGACGGCCTTGACTGCACCTCTAAATAAATCTCACCACTGAATTATACACAACAGTATATGAGGCATAATATTCTCTTTTACTCTTAATATTCCATCTTTGTTGCTTTTACATAATGTAAACATTAATCTTTCTAACCCAAAGACGTCTTTATTATCAAGATGAAAAATTTGTAAGAAGGAAGAGGAACAATCGGTGAAAAGTTTGAACATTTTGCTAGGTGGTATTTCCTCTTAATGTTGGCAACGAGTATGTATGTTACGTGGTAGTATGGTGGGTGAGTTAGCAGGCAGTGCCACAGGTAAGAAGAAGTCACAGGTGACGTCACGAGTGCCAAGGATAAAACCCTGGCAGTCTTCTGCAGAAGCTACAGACTTAGTTCAGCCGTCTTCAAGACTAGTCAGTCTCCTCCTGGGGGAGTCTCACTCTTTGTCAACCTCTGCTGAAAGTACAGACTTCTGTTGAAAGTACAGACCTCTGTTGAAAGTACAGACCTCTGTTGAAAGTACAGACCTCTGCTGAAAGTACAGACCTCTGCTAAAAGTACAGACCTCTGCTGAAAGTACAGACCCTTGTTGAAAGTACAGACCTCTGCTGAAAGTACAGACCCTTGCTGAAAGTACAGACCCTTGTTGAAAGTACAAGCATCTGCTGAAAGTAAAGACCTCTGTTGAAGGTCCAGACCTCTGCTGAAAATAAACATCTCTGCTGAAAGTACAGACCTCCGCTGAAAAATCCAGACCTGCTGAAAGTCCAAACCTGCCGAAAGTCCAGACTTGCTGATAGTCCAAACCTGCTGAGAGTGAACACCTGTCACTCGTGGATTACAACATGTCTTTCCTCTACTCAAGTCTGACAACTGGGTCTTCAGGCGCCCTGTTAAGTAAGTAATTTATTGCTCCCTCCCATTTACCTGATTTAATCCAGATTCTACAATATATAACACACAATGCTCCCACAAGCTGCTAGGTAATTAGGTTATTTTATATAAAAAAGTGTCAGAGTTCTAACAGATTTATCGTTGGTAATCACCATTTGTACCCTTCAGTCTGTTCATTGTTCTTCATTTGTTTTGCTAGAACAGAACACACTCTACGATGAACATATCACTTCATAGCACCTCCACCATCATAGAACCTCCACCATCATAGCACCTCCACCATCATGGCACCTCCACCATCATGGCACCTCCACCATCATGGCTGCCATCTGCAGCTGGCAGCTTTATGGCCTCGAGACATTTTCTCACTAATCTTATTATGTATCATTGGGTTCCATTAAAAGCTGTCTCTGTTTGAGTGCTCTGCCGGCGGGTAATTAACGCACTCTTGCAAACTTCTGCTGATTACTTTCACTCGGGCAGTTTCGTTCGTTTGAATTCTTTCTGCGGATTGTTACATAGGTCGTTCACATCTGTTTTAGCACCTGACAGTATATAGGTTCAGATCAAACTGTTCAAAAATATTCATAGGATTCGAACCTGCAGCTTATGCCGCTCAGCTTCAGCGATTAAGGGATCATTCAGCCCTCCGCATCACACCTTCCATGTCTAAAGGAAGCCATCACCTCCTTCAGAATCTCGGATTATTCCCCCAACCTAAACATTTATACAGCCTTCCTAAATCCACGACTTTCTTACACCCACATGTATTTCTCCCCCTCATGTCATCGGGTATTATGCAACTGGTAAATCCGTTCCCAAATCAGTGCCCCTCTCAGTACCCGACTCCACTAATGACACCCACGCTTTCCCAGAATCCCTTCTTACTCACGCCCTCAGCATGCCAAATCCCAGTAACGAGTCTTCTTCATTAAAAAATAAAACACTCACACTCTCATGTCTTGTAGCTGCTCAAGCCTCTGTCTTTCCTTACTTCCCTAACACCTTTCTCTTAACCTTTTCTCGAATATCCCATATACCTTCTTCCATTAACGTGTGATTTATACACCTTAGTCAACTTATCTTGCTTCATCCCTTTTCAATGACTCAATCATCTCAACATCCTTTTTTATATTGCACTTTGAATATATATATATATATATATATATATATATATATATTGGACGAAATCACAATAAAATATGAAAAAAATACCACAGTGAAAATAGGAAATAAAACCTGAGCGCTTTGATATGCTTAAACACACACATCTTCAGATTCCTCTGAAGATGTGTGTGTAAGCACATGAAAGCGCTTAGGTTTTATTTCCTATTTTCTCTGTGGTATTTTTTTCCATATATTTATATATATTACTTATTTACAAATGTTCCTAGACCTTATCGTCTATGACTTACGTTTTATTTTCCTTGTCTACAGACATGTCTCGCAGAAGCAGCACTGACAGCTTCCACGACATCAAAATGTTGGATTTACCTCGACTGGAGGTGGACCGTCAGTTCTATGATGTCCGCCTCTTGGCTTCTGGTTGGTACACCAAAATCTTCGTCGCCAGACACCATAAAGCCGATGATAGAGTTGTGCTCAAGTGCGTGCAGAAAGGCACGACAAAGAAAGAGGATTTCTTCCGTGAGTTCCACTACAATTATTACCTTAGTCCGCACCCCAACGTTATCAAGAGCTTTCATGTTCCTTTTGGTACCAACAGTTCCTACGTGTTCGCTCAAGAGCTGGCCCCTGAAGGTGACTTGTCGCAATTCGTGAAGCGAGGAGGTCTTGGAGAAATATTGACAAAGAGAGTGGCAGAACAGGTTGCGTTCGCTCTACAGTTTGTACACAGTAAGGATCTGGTTCACTGCGATGTAACCCTCGACAACATCCTTATCTTTGACCGCGAAATGTCACGCGTAAAACTGGGTGATTTCGGCAACACACAGCGAGGGGGATCCCTCGTGAAGAAGGTAAACACTCGCGTACCATGCATTCCTCCAGAGGTGAAAGAGGTTGTCTACAACGAGGGTTACCACGTCCACAGTAGCCAGGATGCCTGGCAACTCGGCATCCTCATCTTCGTGTGTTTAACTGGCTCATATCCTTGGTCCTCGGCCGACATCACAGACCATCACTACAACTCCTGGGTGGCCTGGCTCAAACGTAAGACCAATAAGCCACCATCACGCTTCCGGTGCTTCACTCCTCGTCTTCTTCGCCTTCTGCGTCGCCTCCTGGAGCCCAAACCTGAGAAACGTACAAGTGTGAAGGAAGTATACAAGTACCTCTCTGACTCCTGGTTGGTGAAGGGTATGGATCCTATCGACATAGCCTTTGACGACGCCTCAGATGCCTCCGAGACCACTGCTAACTCGCTCTTCAAGACCGCAGAAAAGAAACTAGCCGAGCTATTCCGATCTTACTTGCGTCACCCAGAACCCAGCATAGAAGTCAAACAAAAGAAACGTGTTCGCTTCGCTCTTGACTTCGGAGATGACGCTGTATCAGAAGGTGATGCTTCCCCGTGAAGACACGTGCCTCTAAGATTCCAATTGATTCTTCCCTTTCGGTATCCAGCCCTTGATGATCGACGGTGCTGGACGGCTATAGTCACAGCTAAGTGGAACAAGCTGTGGTGAAGACAAACGGATCCCTGGTTCATTGTTGTTGTTGGTACTCTGGTCAGGGCAAAAATCCCCCGACGCGGATTTATGTCACATGAGGACCTGTTCAGCGTTTCCGGCACTGTGGTGGTGGCCCGGCACTCCAGACCAGGGCCAGGGTCTGAAGTGGGCCTCAGCAGCAACGACTGCTGACTCAGTGCTTTGATTCACCTCAGGACACCTGATCCAAGGCAGACGACACCTGCTCTTCGGGAAAAGCCATCACTTGACACATGTTCACCTGTGCTTACCTACCGAGAAGCTGAGGCAACATGTTCCCTCGTTCACGAACACCTGAAGAACACTGCTCCTAGCTAGCAGTCACCTCAAGAACACTAGACAGCCCTCACCTAAGGATACCCAAGTGTCCTACACCTGAAAACACCTGTCACATGTATACATGAAAACACCTCATTCCTACATCAGCTTAACATCTCACCTTCAAGAACACCGGTTCCTCCAAATCTTGGGAACACCTGCTCCCGAGCCCTTAAAACACCTGCTTTTTAGGGGGAAATCTAACCCCCTTTTCCTTTGCTCAATTTATAATACAAATT
This sequence comes from Cherax destructor, assembly GCA_009830355.1. Classification (NCBI taxonomy): domain Eukaryota; kingdom Metazoa; phylum Arthropoda; class Malacostraca; order Decapoda; family Parastacidae; genus Cherax; species Cherax destructor. Next base: position 907,464 of record WNWK01000028.1, read on the forward strand.
TTTTTTTTACAATGTACTGTATATTAAAGAAGGTAAAAAAAATACAATAAAGCATTTTATTAATTTACGGTGTATAATTGTATGAGAAGAAACACAATATCCTTAGATTTTTTATATATTTTTATATTCACGAGGAAACCCTACACCCGTATGGGTTGTGCAGCGCCTGCAATGTGGTCAGCAACTAATTTAAAGAGAATCCAAGAAAACCGAATGTCTCCGACGAGTTTATCGCTTCCCCTTGGTAATAATAACAATAATAATAATAATAATAATAATAATAATAATAATAATAATAATAATAATAATAATAATAAAATAATAATAAGAATAAGAATAAGAATAATAATAATAATAATAATAATAATAATAATAATAATAAGAAGAAGAAGAAGAAAAGAAGAAGAATGATAATAATAATAATAATAATAATAATAATAATAATAATAATAATAATAATAATAATAATAATAATAATAATAATAATAATAATAATAATAATAATAAATGAATTCAGAGTTAAAAAAACGAGAGTATATATACAATGAGAGGTGTGTCTGTCAGTGTATATACACTGAGAAGTGTGTCTGTCAGTGTATATACACTGAGAAGTGTGTCGCTCAGTGTATATACACTGAGAGGTGTGTGTCTGTCAGTGTATGTACACTGAGAGGTATGTGTCTCTCAGTGTATATACACTGAGAAGTGTGTGTCTCTCAGTGTATATACACTGAGAGGTGTATGTCTGTCAGTGTATATACACTGAGAGGTGTGTGTCTGTCAGTGTATATACACTGAGGGGTGTGTGTCTCTCTGTGTATATACACTGAGAAGTGAGTCGCTCAGTGTATATACACTGAGAGGTGTGTGTCTGTCAGTGTATATACACTGAGAGGTGTGTGTCTCTCAGTGTATATACACTGAGAGGTGTGTGTCTGTCAGTGTATGTACACTGAGAGGTGTGTGTCTGTCAGTGTATATACACTGAGAGGTGTGTGTCTGTCAGTGTATATACACTGAGAGGTGTGTGTCTGTCAGTGTATATACACTGAGAGGTGTGTGTCTCTCAGTGTATATACACTGAGAGGTGTGATGTCTGTCAGTGTATTACACTGAGAGGTGTTGTCTGTCAGTGTATATACACTGAGAGGGTGTGTGTCTCAGTGTATATACACTTAGAGGTGTGTGTCTGTCAGTGTATATACACTGAGAGGTGTGTGTCTGTCAGTGTATATACACTGAGAGGTGTGTGTCTGTCAGTGTATATACACTGAGAGGTGTGTGTCTCTCAGTGTATATACACTGAGAGGTGTATGTCTGTCAGTGTATGTACACTGAGAGGTGTGTGTCTGTCAGTGTATATACACTGAGAGGTGTGTGTGTCTCAGTGTATATACACTTAGAGGTGTGTGTCTGTCAGTGTATATACACTGAGAGGTGTGTGTCTGTCAATGTATATACACTGAGAGGTGTGTGTCTCTCAGTGTATATACACTGAGAGGTGTATGTCTGTCAGTGTATGTACACTGAGAGGTGTGTGTCTGTCAGTGTATATACACTGAGAGGTGTGTGTGTCTCTCTGTGTATATACACTGAGAGGTGTGTGTCTCTCTGTGTATATACAATGAAGTGTGTCTCTCAGTCTATATACACTGAGAGGTGTGTCGCTCAGTCTATATACAATGAGAGGTGTGTCTCTCAGTCTATATACACTGAGAGCTGTGTCTCTCAGTCTATATACACTGAGAGCTGTGTCTCTCAGTCTATATACACTGAGAGGTGTGTCTCTCAGTCTATATACACTGAGAGGTGTGTCTCTCAGTCTATATACACTGAGAGGTGTGTCTCTCAGTCTATATATACTGAGAGTTTACTGACTATTTTATGGTTTAAATCTTTCTTGTTTGGTGGTGGTTGTTGTTGTTGTTGGTTGTTGGTTTTGCTGTTGGTTGTTGTTGTTGGTGGTTGTTGGTGGTGGTTGTTGTTGTTGGTGGTTGTTGGTGGTGGTGGTTGTTGGTGGTTGTTGGTGGTGGTGGTTGTTGGTGGTGGTGGTTGTTGGTGGTTGTTGGTGGTGGTGGTTGTTGGTGGTGGTTGTTGTTGTTGATTGACAACGGAATTCAGTGTAGTACCTGAAAGATGATAATAATAATAATAATAATAATAATAATAATAATAATAATAATAATAATAATAAAATAATAATAATAATAATAATAATAATAATAATAATAATAATAATAATAATAATAATATAACAATAATATATGCAATGAAATATCGCAGCCAGCAGGGTTCAAACTCACGTTGGCAGTTTTCCACGAGTGCAGCTTAACTCCCAACCTGACGCCTTATACCACTCAGCTACAGATGCCTCATAACCTTAGGTAGCCTGCTGGACTGCAAGCTACGTTTCTTCCTAGCCCCGGACACACCAGTGAGCCTCAGGCATGGTTTCCAGTCATTTTATTCTCCTCCTATATGTTCTGGGCTCACCAGCCACACTATTCTCAGTATAACGGATGTGCCAAAGTATATATATATATATATATATATATACAAGTTATTTGAAAAATAGCTATGAAAACACTCACTAGAAGTGAAAATAATGGCACAAGGTTTTCGCATTTACTAAGGGTCATCCTCAGTGCCATGGAGGAACGAAGGGGAAAAAAATACTAGCACGTGGATGAAGCTGAAGATGGTGTCCCAGTCAGTGTTTATGTTGGTCACAGTATTCTCTCAGTTTGGCACTATGAAGATATTTTACCTTCGCGTTTATACAGTGTACTCAGCATTAGGTCCAAACAAGGACATCCATTTGGTCTTTATTTGGATCCAAACATGTAGGGAATTCACTCTTATAAAGGGTATATCTTGATTGATATACGCATCTCAAACCCACTCTTGCGTACAGGCTGAGGCGTAACGTTCCCTATACATTCCTGTTCTTATTTCATTTATGTATCTGAAGAGGATCCCAAAAGGGGATCGAAATATACTGATCAATTAATCTTCTGTGTTTCTGTCTCCATGTTGGATTATTAGTGATCAGTTCGAGTTACTTTAATCCACTATTTTAGGTGTTAAAGAGACGTTGAAAGGTGGTGAACAACACACAACTAATACAAAGTCACAGTGTGACTTGTTAATGGTGCAAGACGGTGTTGTGACTGTTCTTGGTAGTGGACAGGTGACCTGGGGTCTTAATGACCCTCGTGTAGTAGACTCTAAAGCTTACAAAGCAGCCATTGACCTTGCTAGCGAGCCAAGCAATGTTGCAGTGTTGATGGGAGATACCAAGCAGTGACCATGGGAGGGAGCCGAGGGAGGATGTGCCTGAGATGGATAGTACCTTCCATTGTGTGAGTGATGTTGATCTAAATACTAAGACTTTTACAATTCTCTCTCTCTCTCTCTCTCTCTCTCTCTCTCTCTCTCTCTCTCTCTCTCTCTCTTTTACACAGGGTTTTACAAGGTTAGATTAAGGATTCCTAACTTTATTTACAAGCTAAGAGATGTTACCTACATCAGCTAATCTCTCATATCTCTCTCCCGAAATGTGTATTCTAATCGTAAACAGTATTACAGAAGACTGGAACTAGCCACTGAAATTGTAAGTGTCGTTCATGAGCCACCTGGACATGAACTATGTAAGTACAGGATTCAACTATATACTACGCTGGGGCAAACTGAAGTCTGCTCAGTGACATCATCAGTGTGAACAGTTCACAGTGAACCACACAAAACAGTAATAACAGCAGTGGTGGTTGTGGTAGTTACAGCAGTGGTGGTTGTGGTAGTCACAGCAGTGGTGGTTGTGACAGTCACAGCAGTGGTGGTTGTTGTAGTTACAGCAGTGGTGATTGTGGTAGTCACAGTAGTGGTGGTTGTGACAGTCACAGCAGTGGTGGTTGTGGTAGTCACAGCAGTGGTGGTTGTGGTAGTCACAGCAGTGGTGGTTGTGACAGTCACAGCAGTGGTGGTTGAGGTAGTCACAGCAGTGGTACACAGTTCTGTGAGTGACAGTGGAAGAAGAAGAGTATAGATAAATACGGCAGGAACAGCACCACAAAATAACAATATTTCAAGACAATGTCGTATATTATCTACCATCTATTCATGCCTCAGACATATTGACAATACACTCTCGTAGTTCTTAATCTAGATAAGACATATACCTTCCCAACAAAATTCCTCAATGTGGATTTTTAATATCCTCTGCTATCTGTCTTACCCACGTTGTCCCATGTACGTGTAGTAATCGTTGAGTGAAGAATGTCAACACTGGGACATCCACATCTTAATCTCACTCTTAGGCAGACTAGGACGTGATATGCAGGTGTCTCATTCTTCAACTTGGTGTTGTTGTATATCATCAACAATAGAATACGACGGCTTTGTTTCTGAGAAACATCCAGCCTTAATATGTCCTCATCTCTCCTGTATGATCGTGTATAAGCACATAAGAACATAAGATAGGTGGAATATTGCAGCAGATCCATTGGCCCATACTGGGCAGGTCCTGTAAAGTCTAAATAATAATTGTTTTATGAGTGTCTGTGTGAAAAATATGCTAGAGTATGGGAGAAAGAGAGAGAAAGAGAGAGAGAGAGAGAGAGAGAGAGAGAGAGAAAGAGAGAGAGAGAGAGAGAGAGAGAGAGAGAGAGAGACAGAGACAGAGACAGAGACAGAGACAGAGGGCGTAGTAACAGGGACACTGAGGTGAAGAGTGGGGGGGATAAAGGTGCATCAGACACCATTCTTGGAAGATTTCCCTTCTTGGCACCAGCACTAACAGGTTCACTGAACCGAGAGACACTTGTGATGTGTTTACCCTCCTGATGTTTTCCCCTACTTATGACCCCAAACAATAAACAGCCTTTGTTGCCCTCACTAGCATCCCGCAGTTCAACGAAATCTTTCCCCTAATGAATCAACAAGGAAGCAATGACCCCGTGCCTCACTTAGATTGTATAAAAATATGAAGTACCTTTAATTGTATAATAGTATGCCTTCAACGGTAAAGAATAAAAGGTATAATATCGTCACTAGAACAATACACAAATAACCCGAATACAGAAAAAAACTTATGGCGATGTTTCGGTGCGATTTGGACCGAAACGTCGGCATACGTTTCACCCATGTGCGGATTATTTGTGTAGTGTGTCATCAAAAGTATATTAATTATTCCCTAAGATGTGACCCACAACAGTCGACTAGAACCTGCAGCAGGTGTAAAGAGAAAATTGCCTATTGTCTCCAGGGTTCAACCCGGGTTCTTCTGTTGTGAGCCGAAGGCACTACCTCTGGGTTATGACGTGATTCACCCAGGGAAAAAATCGGCGGTTCATCATATAGTTACCAGGAAGTAGAAATTAGGGGCACTACCGCGAGCGTTTTGGGAAACGATCTTGAGTCTTGGTACCTCGTAATCGAAAATTTCTCGGTGACATCAAGGCAGGTAGAGATATAACCCTCACAGGTGCCTCGCCCTGACGACAGAAGCAACACAGACGCAGCTCAGAGAAGTTGCAACTGCAACCTCCTCTTAGTGTCTAGCAGTGTGCATGTAGTTTGTACCAAGTTTGAGTACTATCAACTTCTTAACTTTTAGTACTCATAGTTACTCGTAAAATTTATTCAAGGGTAAAAAGTAAGTTTATTTAAGTAGATTTTAGCATAAGTATCGATGTTATGTCTATCAACATAATGTTTACAGTGAAGTACATTAGAACTTGATTCAGTGTTTTGGTTGGCGAGATCTAACACATATATTTGGAACACATTCTATTGTATTGATGATTTCAGAGATGGATGAGGTGAGGAGGAGCAGCAGCATCCATGGCCCCAAGACAGTGGAGCTGTCGAAGTTGGAGATTGATCATCAGTTCGCTGAAATACGACTCCTGAAGGAGAATGACAGCATCAAGGTCTTTAGAGCTAGACGTCTGGAGTCTGACTCCAGCAGCGTGGCTCTCAAGTGTGTGCAGAAGGACGCCATCAAGAAGAAGGATTTCATTCAAGAGTTCTATTACAACTCCTTGCTTAGTTCTCATAACAATATTTACAGGTGTTTTGACCAAGTCTTCGAAACAAAAACTTCCTACGTCTTAGTACAAGAGCTGTCTGAACTGGGTGATTTATCAAAGTTTGTCAGGAAAGGCGGCATAGGGGAACTAGGGACGAAGACTGTAGTGAACCAAATCGCTCAGGCTCTGGAGTTTATGCACGAGAGAGACCTGGTTCACAGTGATATCTGCACGGAAAACATCTTCATATTTGATCGAAAATTTTCGCTAGTCAAATTGGGCTGCTTCAGCAAGACCCAGCAGGAAGGAGCACTGGTGAAGAAGTTGAAGGTTGGGTCACCTTGGGCGCCACCAGAAGTGAGTGTGGCCGTGTACAACGAGGGTTACCACGTCCACAGTAGCCAGGATGCCTGGCAACTTGGCATCCTCATCTTCGTGTGCCTGACTGGTTCATATCCTTGGTCTTCGGCCGACATCACAGACCGTCACTACAACTCCTGGGTGGCCTGGCTCAAGCGTAAGACCACTAAGACGCCATCACGTTTCCGGTGCTTCACTCCTCGCCTTCTTCGCCTTCTGCGTCGCCTCCTGGAGCCCAAAACTAAAAAACGTCTTGGTGTAAAGGAATTATATAAGTACTTACCTGATGTTTGGCACGTGAGGGAGACTCACGCAGCCAACATAACACTGAATTACTCTTTATCAAATTTTTTATCAGATGGAGCGAAGTCATTGTTTACTCGAACTGAGACAAAAATGGTTGCGGTTCTTCGTCACTACCTTCGTCAGATAGATTCACAGCCCCAGGAAGATAAGAGACGCGTCAGCTTTGTTTCTGAAGAAGGCGAAGCTTCTTCTCGCTTCGAGTCCCAGCCAAAAGAATGCAAAAGAAGCGTGAGCTTTGCTTCTGCCGATGGTGGCGCTGCTTCCCACAACAAATCAAAACCAAAAGAATACAAGAGGCGAGTGAGCTTCGCTTCTGACGGTGTTCTCGCCGCTTCCCACACTAGCAACACTTCCAGAGCGTAAAACCTAGCGTATATTAGGTATCGCTGCTGAGTCTCTGATGTGTTGTCTTGCTATATAAGAACCCAGACGAAGAAGCCACAATTCTGTATTTCGGACCATTATTTGTAGTCCTGAATTCTATGATGGACAAGCTACAGAAATCTATGAATTTGCTTCTGACTTACAATATCCACGTATGTTTATTGATGAAGTTTTTCAGAGAGCTTAAAAAGAATTAGACTGAATATTTCGAATCGCATACAGACCAGACTTTAGAAATTCTTCCATTTTCTTCCTCATTACCGAGTTGGTATTAGTCCAGAACAGACAGAACCTTCGTCTAGTGTCCAGTTCAAATTTTAGAACCTCGACTTGTGTCCAATCTTAGAAGTCCACTAGATTTACCAGGGACATAAACACTACGAAACTAATCCTAATATCACAGATATAAAAAAAATATTTACGTTCGCAGTTCGAAGTGACTGTTGTTTCTTGTATTGTGTTAAAGGAATTTTTTATACATTTATACGTTGATGCATATTGTATTTAAAGTTACCATTTTATGCAGTGTATGAATTGTTTCACTCATAGATCACCGAAATGTGTGTCTCAAAAAACTCACCTCATTTTGAAATCTCTGAATACATTCCGAGTGAGTGTGTGTGTGTGTGTGTGTGCTTGTGTTTGTGTTTGTTTGTGTGTGTATGTGTGTGTGTGTGCTTGTGTTTGTGTTTGTTTGTGTGTGTGTGTGTGTGTGTGTGCTTGTGTTTGTGTTTGTTTGTGTGTGTGTGTGTGTGTGTGTGTGTGTGTTTGTATTTTTGCCCTAAGTAAAATATACAAAATTTTAAAATAGTCGTATTATTTCCAAACCCTTACGGAATATTCCCCGGGAATACCAGGCTTTCAAGCTTGATCCAAGGCAGTGGACAGTAGCTCCAGTTCCCGAGATCAAGAACTATTCAGTCTCCTTGAAGAACGATACAAAAATGAAAGCGCTATTCAAAAACACTTATTTTACAGGATATATATATATATATATATATATATATATATATATATATATATATATATATATATATATATATATATATATATATGTAGTGTTGTTGGACATAGAACAAAGTCTTACACTGTACTTAAAGCACTGCAAGGAGAGATATGTGTGATACGAACATGAGTAAGGCACAGTGCCAACACCTGCGCCCTATATTGGCACTCTGGGAAAAATATATATCACTGAAAACAGTTGGCCTGTGTTTAGTTTGAGAAAACAACGTTTTCTCTTTTTTTGGTCTGTCTTGGGTTGAAAAGGAATTGTGTGTCCTATATTTCCATGATTCGTCTTGGTGAGGTGAGAAGGTTCAACAAGCTTGTTCAGCTGTTTCTCATTATTGATTTTGTAGAATACACAAGCAAGTAGATGCATGAGACACATGGGCAATACTTGGGTATTTCCACTACTGAAACATTTCGCCCGAATAATAGTTTTTTTCTGTTAAAGACAGGCGAAAACATCACCTCAACCAGTTCAATAAAACCAGGTCCACACAATCAGTGCCACATAACCAGGGCCACATAACCAGGTCCACACAACCAGGTCCACACAACCAGGTCCACATAACCAGGGCCACACAACTGGTGCCACACAACCAGGGTCACACAACTAGTGCCACACAATCAGGGCCACACAGCTGGTGCCACACAACCAGGGTCACACAACTAGTGCCAAACAACCAGGGTCACACAACTAGTGCCACACAACCAGGGCCACACAACCAGGGCCACAGAACAAGGGTCACACAACCAGGTCCACACAACCAGGGCCACACAACCGGGATAACACAACCAGGTCCACACAACCAGAGCCACACAAAAAGGGCCACACAACCAGAGCTACACAACCATGGCCATACAACCAGTGCCACACAACCAGGGCCAAACAACCAAGGCTACACAACCAGGGCCACACAACCAGGACACCACAACCAGTGCCACACAACCAGGGCCACACAACCAAGGCTACACAACCTGTCCCACAGAACCAGGGCCACACACCCATTTCCACACAACCAGTGCCACACAACCAGGGCGACACCACCAGGGCCACACAACTAGTGCCACACAACCAGAGCCACACAACTAGAGCCATGCAACCATGTCCACACAATTAGTGCCACATCAGGGCCAAACAACAAGGGCCATAAAAACAGGGCCACACAACCAGGGTCACACAACCAGGGCCACACAACCAGGGAAACACAAATAGGGCTATACAGTCAGGTCCACATAAACAGGGCCACACAACCAAAACCACACAACGAGGTCCACACAACCAGGGCCACATAATCAGGGCCACATAACCAGAGCCACACAACCTGTCCCACACAACCAGGGCCACACACCCTGTGCCACACAACCAGGGCCACACAACTAGTGCCACACAACCAGGGCCAAACAACCAGGGCCACACAACCATGGTTACACAACCAGGGTTACACAACCAGGGCCACACAACCAGGGCCACACAACCAGAGCCACACAACCAAGGCCAAGCAACCAGGGCCACACAACCAGGGCCACACAACCATGACTACACAACCAGGGCCACACAACCAGAGCCACACAACCAAGGCCAAGCAACCAGGGCCACACAACCATGACTACACAACCAGGGCCACTCTCTGGCCTTCACGGTACTCTCAGAACTGATCTCACTACAGTAAATATAATTACTGGCAAGGAACTGCGTCTCTACAGAAAAAGTGGAGTAGTGGAATTAAGGGGGAGGGGTTAAGGGGAAAGGGGTCATGAAGCACAAATGGTGCTGAAAGCTCGATACTCTGTCTTCTAATCGCTCAGGAGTGGTGGGAACCACTAGTTAGTGGTGGTTACCAGTCAGCATCTTGTCTACCTTCCACTACGTCAAGTAATCCCACCTGACGTCAGATTACCCCTCCTTAACACTAGCTGGAGGTTCACCCACTCACTCCCGAGTAGTACTCTGCCTTGTACTCTCACGCTTAGTCTGGTCTCTAGAGTTCTCAATTCATATTCCGATCCCTTGCATGGGAATATTGATGAAACTTCCTGTATGGCTTACTTGAATTTAATGGCCTGGTCACAGACCGGGCTGCGGGGGCGTTGACCCCCGGAACTCTCTCCAGGTCTCCAGGTCTCCAGGTGAAGACACTGATATGAGTTGCGTTAGCAACGTATCAGTTATTTCATGTCATATATTAATTGCCTAACTCTACTAACAATAACTGTATAAATAATTCTGTAAAGGGAAAGAGAAGTAATTTTATTCTCTTTATTAAGATTATCGTTCATAGAGATATGAAGGTCCAATTTAAGGTTTATTATTATTAAAGACAAGGATTTTACTCGTGGGTTTTGGTCATCCTAAATAAAGAAGGTTAAGAAAGGTCAACATTCAAACTGATGCCCCAGCAAAAGTATATATAAACAAATATATATATATATATATATATATATATATATATATATATATATATATATATATATATATATATATATATATATATATTATTAATGTATCTCTCAGCAAGTCTGTCAGCCTCAAAGACATGCTGAGACATGCAATACTCAGCCTTCTTCGTCTTGCCATAAGCAGACGTATGATCGAGTCTGCACTGCTAGTATTTCTATTTGCAGTGAATGACGGGTTTAGGGCTTCAACATGAATATAATAATCAATATATAAAAAATTTAATAATAATAATAAAATCTGTCAGATGCCATCTTATATCTGACGTTACATTGTATTGTTAGTATCATTATTATTAATAAAATTATTATATTTCAATTATTACCATTATTATTATCGTTATTATTATTGATCCAAGGAATAGAATTTATAGCTCCCATTCCTCGGATCAAGACTTCCCCCTCCCTCGTCCCCTTGGACAAGAAATTTGAGTTTTCTTGTACCATTTAATTTCTCAAAGCCCTAAGCCCGCATGGGCCTCCCAGCGCCCGTGGTCTTGGCGGCTCGATCCTCCGCCCGCCCGCCTAGCGATGCGGGAGGGAGGTTAGGGAGGGGATATAGGCCTAGTTAATCTCTCAGAAATGTGTAGGCATAGGTGAAAAAATACGATCATACATTTCTCTCTCTTTATTGTTTTTATTTCAATAAAAAAAATCACATTAGTAAAAATAATGAATAATCTTGACCTCTGTTTTGTTGACAAATAAAAAAAATCGAATATTTCAACTGGAATATACGTTGATAGGTTGGTATATATTAATTGGGAAGTAGTTTTTTATGTTCCGTATATACGACATGTCTATTGTGTAGACATGTCTGCTGTATATACATGTTCATTGTGTAGACAAGTCTGCTGTATATACATGTCTATTGTGTAGACAAGTCTGCTGTATATACATGTCCATTGTGTAGACAAGTCTGCTGTATATACATATTTATTGTGTAGACATGTCTGCTGAATATACATGTCTGTTGTGTAGACAAGTCTGCTGTATATACATGTCCATTGTGTAGACATGTCTGCTGTATATACATGTCTATTGTGTAGACAAGTCTGCTGTATATACATGTCTATTGTGTAGACAAGTCTGCTGTATATACACAAGGAGGAACGAGCCTCGAGACATATTACAAGGATATCTTTCTGCTTATTTTGTTTTTCATTTTAGTGCCTATCATGGCGCTGTTACCCTCCTAATGCACCTCTTTAGGGCTTTCTGCTCTTTGGTGGGGGGTTGTATATTACCGTCACCACTCCTCTGGGTTCGTGGTAACTATGGGATTATTACTCTCGCTGTATTCTTGACGGTCATGAGTGCCGTGTCAGCACCAGGAAGAAGAGTTGTACCTCTTGCTGGAGTCACAGCCTTCTTTGACATGGGTCAAAGGTCAGTGCCAGTATGGGGAGCTGCGCCTCGTTCAGGGGGTAGCATCATCCGTATCAGGTTCGGTGTCGAATGAGAAGCGCACGTGTTTTTTGTTTACTATTTCAGGCTGGGGGTCTGGTTGACGCAGCTGTGATCGTACGAGATCGATAAGTTTTCTTTCCAGTCGAGTGAAGAGAGATTTGGTACTGTCAGACATTATCTTGGACACTTTGTTGTTTGCCTTGATGCAGAGTGAGTGAACATCGTCAAGCAGCCAGGGATCAGAGAGGTACTTGTATACCTCCTTCACACTTGTACGCTTCTCAGGTTTGGGCTCTAGAAGGCGTCGCAGAAGGCGAAGAAGGCGAGGAGTGAAGCACCGGAAGCGTGGTGGCGTCTTAGTGGTCTTACGCTTGAGCCAGGCCACCCAGGAATTGTAGTGACGGTCTGTGATGTCGGCCGAAGTCCAAGGATATGAACCAGTCAGGCACACGAAGATGAGGATGCCAAGTTGCCAGGCATCCTGGCTACTGTGGACGTGGTAACCCTCGTTGTACACGGCCACACTCACTTTTGGTGGCGCCCAAGGTGACCCAACCTTCAACTTCTTCACCAATGCTCCCTCTTGCTGGGTCTTGCTGAAGTCACCCAACTTAACCAGTGAGAGTTCTTGGTCAAAAACGAAGATATTTTCTGTGCAAACATCACGATGAACTAAGTCCTTCTCGTGCATAAACTCCAGTGCTTGGGCTACTTGCCGCGCCACGCGCTTTCCTCGTATTTCCCCTATGCCTCCTTTCCTTACAAGTTTCGAGAGATCACCGTAAGGAGCCAACTCTTGTGCCAATACAAATGATGAGTCAGTTTGGAAAGATTCATTGAAGCATGTGAGTATATTCTGATGGGAACATAAAAGGTTGTTGTAGTGCAACTCACTAAAAAAATCTTTCTTCTTTGTGGCCTCCTTCTGAACATGCTTGAGAGCGACTTTGGAGTTCGACTTGAGACGTCTGGCGCTGAAGATCTTGACGCGGTTGCTCTCCTTCAGGAGTCGCACTGCGGTGAATTGGAGGTTCACCTCCAGCTTCGGCAACTCCGTCATTTTTATACTGTGGGAGCTGCTGCTCCTCCTGACCTCACACATATCTGAAAGAAGACCAAAACCTATTGCTGTAGAACTTAACACTGTATACAGCCACTTAAAGTAATATATTCTAATTATTTTATACTTTTTACATGTTAAAAATTAATAATCTTATTTCTAAAGTTTGTAAATGCGTTTAATAGATAATTATTTCAACTTTTGCTCCAAATCTTGAGGCACACGCGAAAGTTCATGCTTGGTTCTTACCTGACGCGGGAGTTGTCGAAGTCACGGTGTTGAAGATGAGATCCAGTTGTATCGTTTATACCAATATAAAGTTTGTAATGTAAATACTTCTACTCTCACTGATATGGTACACAGGTTATAGTACTTCTAGACCTCGGAATAGAGGCTGCAGTTCTTATATTTTAGAATTAGTGTTATCACTGACGCTAAACAGCTTAGAAATTAAGACTGTAACTAAAATGGCTTAATCCTCCGTTGCGGCTTAACTAGAGCTAATAAGCCAGGAAGATGAAGCCAGTACTTGTCTTGGGTATGGTGTGGTAGCGTGTGTGGTGTTGGCTACAACTTGCCCAGGTTATATCCCTGCCCCTGGTGACGTCAACTAGCCGAGAGCTCCGGCACCACCAGAGGCTCCTCCCATCACCAACACCGTCCCCGACATTTTCCTGGCAACACTTCGGGGAACCAACGTGGCTTGAGGAAGCCTCAAGGCTGGCCACCTTGACGGCAACTTCTGTGTAAGACGCCAATATTTTTCTCCATTGTTTTAACAAACAATTGACATTGAAGTTGTCCCGTTGAGATGCTGTTTTCTTTTTAGTTTTTCTGGTAAATTAAGAGAAACGAGGGTAATAGAAGATGTTAAATGTGCCATTGAGAACTATGAGACTCCAGACATTTATTTTGATTAGGAAAAATTGGATACAACTGCAGTGTTATCCTACACTATTGTATACGTTACTGACCTGTCACACTGGGTGCATCTTATACGGTGTTGAAATGTGCTTGTCTGAGCTGGGAGACTTCAGTAGTGTCAGCCTGAGCTGGGAGACTTCAGTAGTATCAGCCTGAGCTGGGAGACTTCAGTAGTGTCAGCCTGAGCTGGGAGACTTCAGTAGTGTCAGCCTGAGCTGGGATACTTCAGTAGTGTCAGCCTGAGCTGGGAGACTTCAGTAGTGTCAGCCTGAGCTGGGAGACTTCAGTAGTGTCAGCCTGAGCTGGGAGACTTCAGTAGTGTCAGCCTGAGCTGGGAGACTTCAGTAGTGTCAGCCTGAGCTGGGATACTTCAGTAGTGTCAGCCTGAGCTGGGAGACTTCAGTAGTGTCAGCCTGAGCTGGGAGACTTCAGTAGTGTCAGCCTGAGCTGGGAGACTTCAGTAGTGTCAGTCTGAGCTGGGAGACTTCAGTAGTGTCAGTCTGAGCTGGGAGACTTCAGTAGTGTCAGCCTGAGCTGGGAGACTTCAGTAGTGTCAGTCTGAGCTGGGAGACTTCAGTAGTGTCAGCCTGAGCTGGGAGACTTCAGTAGTGTCAGCCTGAGCTAGTAGACTTCAGTATAACAATGAGGATTTCGTCCAGTATTCCATTAAAGGTTCATCAGCTACGACATCTTCAAAGATCCCCTTCCAGCAGAACTGTAGTTACTATCACCTGGCAGCAGTTACCATCTCCCATTATGGGCTATTTAGAACACAGGAGGAATGGCATTACCATGAGTATATCTCCACCATCACAAATCACGACAACTAAAATTACATAGATGTAAGGAAAAAAAATGGGTTATAGTTGGAATACATTTTGTATCTAAGAATACATGCATACATATATACATACATATATACATACATATAAGAGCAAACTCTGCTTCACTTGTATTAAATATACATGAAGTGTATGCTGAATTGCGATAAGGTGATAAATTAGACAACAGGCTTCATCAGTCGAGTACACAAACACACACACACACAAACACACACACACACACACACACACATGTTAGGAAGTATTTCTTCAGTCACACAGTTGTCAGGAAGTGGAATAGTCTGGGAAGTGATGTAGTGGAGGCAGGATCCATGCATAGCTTTAAGAATAGGTATGATAAAACTCCTGGAGCGGGAAGAGTGACCTAGTAGTGACCAGTGAAGAGGAGGGGCCAGGAGCAATGATTCGACCCCTGCAACCACAACTAGGTGACCACACACACATATATATATATAAACACACAAAGTTTATAAATCAGGCAGTTGGCAAGGATAAGGCAGCCAGCTCAGAGAAAACTGTCAGGGAAGAGGAAAAAAAGAGAGAGCAAATAGGCGCAAAGAAGACAAGTTCTTGGTACTGAGTCCGGAAGAGAAAAACAAACTAGGCAGCAAACGTCTCGTAGCGAATGTTTACGAAGCTATCTAAACTGTGGGAAGCAGTAAACGCCCCACAACCCACGTTTACAAAGCCATCAGTGTGATGCTAGACAACAAACAACCCACAACCCACGTTTACAAAGCTATTAGTGTGGTGTTAGACAACAAACATCCCACAACCCACGTTTACAAAGCTATTAGTGTGGTGTTAGACAACAAACATCCCACAACCCACGTTTACAAAGCTATTAGTGTGGTGTTAGACAACAAATAATTCCTATTAGTGTGGTGTTAGACAACAAATATCCCACAACCCACGTTTACAAAGCTATCAGTGTGATGTTAGACAACAAACACCCCACAAATCATGCTTACGAAGCTTATTCTGGTTCGGGAAGTCACTCTAGTTAGGCAGACAGCCATTAAAAAAGAGCAGCAGGCATTTCCTACATCAAACCTCGATTAAAAATGGACGATATTCGTGTCTGAATAGTTGAAGGCAGAGGTTGTGAGATAAGAGAGGATGAAGGGGAATCAAGGAGGAATATTTAGAGAAAGGCAAAGACGGGATAAAGCTGAACTAGCATACTCCCACTTACACTCCCACGCACATACACTCCCACCTACACTCCCAAGCACACACTCCCACCTACACCTACACACACACACACACACAGATGTGTACAGTATATAGTTGGCATTAGAGTAATTGACATGTATAAATAGGTTTGAGTCAAGATGAAAGAGGTAAGTCTATATAGAGCTCAGAACACAGACGAGGCAGATTATAGAGGAAGGCGACACTATATATATAGAGAGAGAGAGATAGAGGCGCCAGCAGCTTCCACAAGGTCCTCTGTTGAGTGTCTCTTCTCTTGTGAGATAAACTGCCTTATTAAGGCTGTATTCATCTTAAAGTTGCTGGGTTTTTTACCTAAAACAAACACACACACACAGGAGCTATGTCTCGACCCCTGCAACCACAACTAGGTGAGTACACACACACACACACACACACTCAGAAACACATCACAGACAGACACACACACACACACATACACACACACACACTCAGAAACACATCACAAACGCATACAGACACACACACACAAACACATCACAAACGCACACACTCAGAAACACATCTCAGACACACACACACACACACACTCACACACTCACTCAGAAACACATCACAGACACACACACACACACACACACTCAGACATTCATTACCAACACTCAAACACCACCACCAACAACAACAGCTCTGCGCTACTTAATGTCCACGACCATATATATATATATATATATATATATATATATATATATATATATATATATATATATATATATATATATACATATATAAATTCCATGTCATGTCACCATTACCAGGGCGGCGAGAAAGCGAGAGAGAGAAAAGAGAGAGAAGAGAGAGAGAGAGAGAGAGAGAGAGAGAGAGAGAGAGAGAGAGAGAGAGAGAGAGAGAGAGGTGGATTATTCACACACTGGAGCGACGTAAAAAAAAGAGGGGCTTTAATTACGACATACAAAATACTCCGGGACACATAAGGTTGAACAAGACAGCTTCTTGGCCACAGATTAAAAAAAAATCTCAATTGTACACTGAAATCACGTCGGAAAAATCCAGTAGAGTGGTACAGCAGTGATATGAACTTTCCAGTGGAGTGAAGTGATCAGTGGAGTTAAGTGTGTGGGGGAGGTGCGTCGAGTATGTTTCAATTCAACGTTTCTCACACACCCAGTGGAATGCCCTCTCGACCAGGAAACTGGTACTTCAGAGTGTAGCATTTCTGGGGCCCCTCTACTGTATTAATTACCCACTTCAACTCACCGAAAAGTTGAGAGCCGGCTCCCTCAGCCAAGGTGACATTGCATCTTCCGGCCTTGCTGAGTGGCAGACACTCGCTTACCCTGGTCTAGTGCACTCCTGCTCTGAGTGGCTGCTGCTCTGCACTCAAGGAATATAAAGGGAGAGGAAAACTATGTTTTCTGTGTTCGCTTTACCCATGTATCGCCTTGTTGTTGGCTATGTTGCTGTCTTTGGTTACTGCCTGGTGCAACACGCCTTGCATTGCTGCCTGTGTTCATAATGAACCGAAAATGGAATGAAATGAATAGTGGAATGAAATGACAATTGGAATAAACAGATTAAGAACATCTAGAAAGTTGATTCCATTTTAAGGTGGAACGATAAAGCATATTAATAATTTTTCTCCTCCTCTTCCATCTTCTTCTCTGTTCTAGTTACTTCGACTGACAATATATACACAATATATATATATATATATATATATATATATATATATATATATATATATATATATATATATATATATATATGTTTATGTGTGTGTTGGTGGTACATAAACATTATTAGTGTCATGGAAAATAACGTAATTATCTAAAAATAGGTAAAATTGACTCTGTAAAATCCTGGCTTAAGAATAGGAGCAATGCGCTAAATCTGCACTAGCCAATCAGAGAAACAGGTCGGTGACGTCACTGTGAGGTCACCAGTCCCCTTAGCCAATGAGGAAAGCAGGTTAGTGACGTCATTAGCAGCATTAACCAGTGGAGGAAAGCAGGTTGATGGCGTCACTGTGACGTCATCAGAACCTACAGCCAATCACTACAGGAGGTCGGTGACGTCACAGTGACGTCATTTAGTTGCTACTGCGGAGGTCACGTGACCAATGAGAGATCGAAGTACACTGTGGGTTATGACGTCACGACTCCCTAGCCACAAGAGGCTCTAGTTTGTTCCTCTTTAATGTCTTAAACTCTGTGTGTGTGTGTGTGTGTGTGTACTCACCTATTTGTGTTGCAGGGGTCGATTCACAACTCCTGGCCTCGTGTGTGTGTGTGTGTGGTAGATACTAGGTCCACTTCTGACTTCGGGAACCCTGTCATACCTATTCTCAACGTGTATTGACAGAAGAACATTGAGTAGGAACACTGCAGCAGGCCTACTGGCCCATGCTAGGCAAGTCTAACTCACACCCAGTGTGGTAGATACTAGGTCCACTCCTGACTTCGGGAACCCTGTCATACCTATTCTCACAACGATGTATTGACCAGAAGAACATTAGAGAGTAGGAACACTGCAGCAGGCCTACTGGCCCATGCTAGGCAAGTCTAACTCACACCCACTCATGTACTCGTCTAATCTTTTTTTCTAGCTCCCGGACATTCTCTCCTCAGTGGCGCTACTAGTCCACTCCTCTACAACTCTACTGTCAAGCTAATACTTCCCTATATCCCATCTTAAGCTGAATTTGTCTAAGCCAAATCCATTGCTGCGAGTCCTCTCTTGGTCGGATATTTTTAACGTTATTTATATCCTCCTTTATTTATTCCTGTTTTCCATTTGTACTAAACCATACCACGGGTGGGGTTCGAACCCGCGGTCACAGAGTCTCAAAACTCCAGACCGTCGCGTAAGCCACTGGGCCAGCTAGCTTAAATAAGATTCATCCAACTTGGTATATTTTCAATCGTTTGCAATCTTGTCATTACGATTTCGTGAGTTCCATTTGTACTCTTCAGTTATATCTCCCCCAAGTCTACGCCTTTCCATAGAGTGCAGATTCAGTGCCCTCAGTCTATGCTCGTAGGAAAGGTAACTTTAGCCTGTGATTAACGTCGCTATCCTTCTCTGTACGTTTTACAGAACGTTTATGTCCATTCTGAAGATTGAAAAGGTACAATAACGTGACTGGAACAATACACAAATAACCCGCACGTGGGAGACGCTTATGACGACGTTTCGGTCTTACCTCAACTATTGAGTAGTCACTCGAAAGGTCCTCTTAAGCGTCTTTCTTCTATGTGCTGGTTATCTGTATATTATATCCAGTCTGTAATACGGTGACCAGATCTGTGCAGCCTAACCAACGATACATGGAGCTGAAGAATAACCTGAGGACTCCTGTTATTTATACGTCTTGACATGAAGCCAAGAATTATATTCCTCTCATTGTGGACACTTTTGCAATGTTGTCTGGGCTTTAGATTACTGCTAACCAGAACTCCTAAACCTTTTTTGCATTGAGAGTGATTAAGGTCACTCCAGGTTCTTATTTTCTTATCCAAGGCTAAGGACTTTGACTTTGTCTATATTAAACTGCATCTGCAACTTCCCAACCACTGCAATAGTCTATTCAGATCTTCCTGCAGCGCTCTAGTGTTCTCGTCAGAACTGATTCGACGGCCTATTTTGGTGTCCCCGGCAAACTTGCTTATGTGATGGTGGTAGTTGTGGTGGCTGTTGTTGGAGTGATGGTGGTAGTTGTGGTGGTTGTTGTTGGAGTGATGGTGGTAGTTGTTGTGGTTGTTGTTGGAGTGATGGTGGTAGTTGTGGTGGTTGTTGTTGGAGTGATGGTGGTAGTTGTGGTGGTTGTTGTTGGAGTGATGGTGGTAGTTGTGGTGGTTGTTGTTGGAGTGATGGTGGTAGTTGTATTGGTTGTTGTTGGAGTGATGGGGGCTCTGGTGGTCTGGTGGCTAAAGCTCTCGCTTCACACGGCGAGGGCCTGGGTTCGATTCCCAGCCAGGGCAGAAACATTGGACGTGTTTCTTTACACCTGTTGTCTATGTTCACCCATCAGTAAAATGGGTACCTGGGTGTTAGTCGACTGGTGTGAGTCGCATCCTGGGACACTGACCTAATCTGCCCGAAATGCTCAGCATAACAAGGGACTTTCTATATAGTAGTATGTCACTGATGTCAGCTAGGCCTGTATACCATGTACATGTACTTGTAGTAAATAAAGAAATTATTATTATGGTGGTAGTTGTGGTGGTTGTTGTTGGAGTGATGGTGGTAGTTGTGGTGGACGTTGTTATATCAGAAGTAGTTTGAGGTAATCAGTCCCTCAGTCTGGAGTCGATTCTCCCGGTCCATTAAGCTATACAGGTCATGCTCTAGCTCCTGCCCCTAACCCTCCCATTCTCCACTTCCTTCCGTTGTCTACTTTCATTCAGTTCACGACTTATAGTACTGAGAGATGACGTTTCGTCCACTGGGGTCGAAACGTCTTCTCACTAGAATGCCATGAACAGCGTATTGTTCCCTGTTCTTCTGTTCATGTTCTTGCTCTTCTTCTTCTCTCTCAGTTTAATTCTCTCTCTCAGCCTATCTCTATAAGTATGTTTCTCTCAGCCTATCTATCTCAGCCTATCTATCTCAGCCTATCTATCTCAGATTATCTATCTCAGATTATATATCTCAGATTATATATCTCAGATTATCTATCTCAGATTATCTATCTCAGACTATCTATCTCGGCCTATCTATTTCAACCTATCTCAGCCTACAGTATCTATTTCAACCTATATATTTCCACCTATTTCAACTATCTATCTACCCACACCGTCTACTAGATAAGACCAGCAATATTTCTAGCTTCTAGAAATTGAGGTTCAAGTGAGGAGGATCGTGCTTGTCCCTGATTGAATGTGACGTCACTGACGACGTCACTCTTGTCCCTGAGTGGATGTGACGCCACTTATGACGTCATTTATGACGTATTGACCCCAGCAGTTGGGATTTAAAGGAGATGGAACGACCTGTGTTGTATGAGGCAGTGATGTATATGTGTGTGTACTCACCTAATAGTGGTTGCAGGAGTCGATTCAAAGCTCCTGGCCCCGCCTCTTCACTGGTTGCTACTAGGTCACTCCCTCCCTTCTCCATGAGCTTTATCATACCTCTTCTTAAAGCTATGTATGGATCCTGCCTCCACTACATCAATCGCCAGGCTATTCCACTTTCTGACAACTCTATGACTGAAGAAGTACTTCCTAGCATCCCTGTGACTCATCTGAGTCTTCAACTTCCAACTGTGACCCCTTGTTTCTGTGTCCCATCTCTGGAACATACTGTCTCTGTCCACCTTGTCGATTCCTCTCAGTATTTTATATGTCGTTATCATATCTCCCCTGTCCCTCCTATCTACCAGTGTCATCAGGTAGAGTTCTCTTAACCTCTCCTCGTAAGACATGCCTCTTAGCTCCGGGACTAGAGAGAGAGAGAGAGAGAGAGGAGAGAGAGAGAGAGAGAGAGAGAGAGAGAGAGAGAGAGAGAGAGAGAGAGAGAGAGAGAGAGAGAGAGAGAGAGAGAGAGAGAGAGAGAGAGAGAGAGAGAGAGAGAGAGAGAGAGAGAGAGAGAGAGAGAGGTATATAATATACCCTATATACATTGTCATCATATACACCTAATGTTTAACCCAGAATGTGGATTTTTGGGTTAATTGGTAACTGACCTGAGTGATTTGTGGGCCACTTCTTGGAGTATACCTGGTCGCTGTGGTCACAATTATACACCATTATAGGTTAAGTTTAGAAGCCAACCTCAACGATCTCTCCGATATTGTCTCCTCTCTGACCACTAAGGAGAATTGTGCCTTGAATTATGTATAGTTTTGACACGAATTTTATACAGTAATGTCTTAAATTTTTGTATAGTAATGCACTGATTTTATACAATGAAATTTTATATATATTGACAGTGTTTCTACAGTTTTATTCAAGACTACTTTGAATTATAATACAATACTTGATCATTATTATTATGATTATTATTATCCTGGGTTCTCTACACATATGCTGCTATGTATGATAATCTATGTAACTGTATTTGTGTATACCTGAATAAACTTATTTACTTCTTATTTACTTACGCTCTTTCAGATGATCAAAGTTAGTATTTAAAATACGTTTTCTATAAAGGTAGTTGTGATTTTAGAAAATGCATGTGTGAAAGTAATTTTTATGCCTAACTTAAGTAATTTCATCGTTACGCTATAATAATAATAATATAATAATATCTTTATTTACTACAAGTACATGTACAAGGTATACAGGCCTAGCTGACATCAATGACATACTACTATATAGAAAGCCCCTTGTTATGCTGAGCATTTCGGGCAAATTAGGTCCTTGTCCCAGGATGCGACCCACACCAGTCGACTAACTCCTAGGTACCCATTTTACTGATGGGTGAACATAGACAACCGGTGTAAAGAAACACGCCCAATGTTTCTACCCGAGCTGGGAGCTATAATATAATATAATATAATACTATGGCTTTATTTCTACAAGTACATGTACAAGATATACAGACCATAGCTGACATCAATGACATACTACTATATAGAAAGCCTATTGTTATGCTGAGCATTTCCCGAAAATTAGGGCAATTTTGTCCCCAGGATGCGACCCACACCAGTCGACTAACACCCAAGTACCTATTATACTGATGGCTGAACAGGGACAACCGGTGTAAGGAAACACGGCCAATGTTTCTACCCTCGCCGGGAATCGAACCCGGACTCTCAGTGTGTGAAGCGAGAGCTTTAGCCACCAGGCGTTGTGCAGTGCCTGGCATTAACCATTGAGGTGTGGGCAGTGTAAGCCCACAACCAGGTCTGGCTGGATGACTTATTGATTAATGGTTAATGGGTTTTTGTGGCCTGTCTACTGCACAATGGTCATTAAGGTTGAAGATTGAGACACTTATGCAACATATGGGAATATTTATTAAAAAAACGTTTCGCCACACAGTGGCTTCATCAGTCCAATACAAAGCAATAAAGATTCCCATATGTTGCATAAGTGTCTCAATCTTCAACTTGTCGGTTTTCAAAACAATTTATCACGTCATTAAGGTTGCATGTCATCTGTTCACCACTAGTCAAAAATACTTTAATACCTATATTACCCAAAGCTGTAGCTAACAGATGGCCGGCTCTGGCATCATGTCGTGCAGTATTTAAGGTTCATTCGACTCAACAAAAACATAAAAGATTTGAAAACGCGAGTTTTTTCTATGTTTTTCATATTTTTGTGCAATTGCTTTAGTTTTATTTTTTTTCTATAATCCTCCAAGAAAAACAATGTTAGCTCAATTTGATAAAAAAAAATTCCAGTTTAAAAATTCCATGTTTAAAAGAGGTATTTATTGCACTGACAAGTTTGTCCTCACAAACCTGACTCATCATGACCTCTTAACACCACCCAAACACAACACGTCTTCTATTCTACACTGTGGTGACAGTGATGAATAAAGGTTATGATATTAGCAGTTGATGACGGGTAGAGGCAGCGGGAGTGGTGGGGAGGGGTTTTGGAGGGGGAGGAGATGTCATGAGATATGAATGCATGATAAACATTGAATGTCACGATATTTGCAGCTTCCGTCGTCTGCCATCTGTGTTTCCCACGACCCAACCTTTTCATCCCCTCATTGACTCCTCTTCCCCACCTTCCCCTCCCTCCCCAACAATCCTCTCCCTCTCCCTCCACCTCCACACCTCTCTCAAACATCATAAATTTGCTAGTGAATATGACGTTAGCGTTGTACAGACCAGAACACCAGATAAATATAAAAGTCACACACAGGATGTGCATTCACGAATGTCATACACCACCACCAACAGCTGGGTAGACGAAGAGATCTGGGGACACCGTTCACGTCGCTTACCTGGAGGCATACCTGGAGGGTGTTCCGGGGGTCAACGCCCCCGCGACTCGGTCCTTAACCAGTTCCCACATCGCCCACTTTGCTTTCATCTGAGGGAAGATATCTTTCAGCCTGTCTCTTCTGAGTGTCGATATCATCAAAGCAAGAGTGTCCTTCCATTGGTAACTAGGTGGTGAGTCACGCTTGAACACTCGTTTTTGCAGTTTCAGAATCTTTAACAGAAGTTGTGGCTTCAAAAATAATATTGGTACGTCATTCGACGAGATTAAGCTGAGAGTATTATCCCTGCTTCGTATTTTTGACTTCCTTCAGGAGCGAGGATGTTGTTGGTGCTGATGGTCTTGCTAGTGAGGGAGATGAAGCCAACAGGCAGCCGTGGTCTGGAAGAAGAGCAGGCGGTGAGAGATCTTCGTGAGGAACCAGATGAAGCTCGTCACTGTTTTCTTGACATTAAGTCATTTCTCTCTTTCACGAATATTTCTGTATCTCTGGTCTCTTCTCTTGAAGAAATTAGGCTCAGTGCTCCACCGAACACTCCTCTTTTTAACTCTTTTTTGGAGAACCAAAGTGTGGAGTCTACAGACACAAGCGAGGATGATGTCAACAAACAGCTAAAAGTAATGTTTTCTCGTTCCCACATATTGCTGAGAAATTTAGGTGGTGTAATGAATTGGAAGAACCCGCCTCAGAACATCCTCTCTTTGCTCTCTCCAGTTATTCTAAAGAACAAGATTCCTGTCATTCTTCACGACTCAGAGGATCTGTCAGTGAGCGTCCTGGAGCATTACTTCCAGGGTAGTCAGAGCCTCTCCCTGGTGGTGCTGGATGTTACCGACGCCGCTCTATTGAAAGCCAGTTGGCTGGGAAGGTACAACAATCCCGCTTTCGTTCATGTAATCCTCTTTAGCTCGGTGAGCGTTGTGGAAGCTTTCGCTGAAGGCCTTCCAGAGCGAGTCTGGACCCCTTATTATCTCCTATTAGTAAACACTAATTCTTCTGTCAACGGCTCACGTCTTCTTACTCTGAAAAATTTTAGTTACAGCCCGTTTCTTTCGTTTATACAGCCGAACATGATGGAAACTTATACCAACTACCACATTCTCACGCACGAAATGTTTCATCCCAGACACAAGATCCTTTCCCACGGCACCTTCAGCCTCGACGAGCCTTTCACATTCGCCACTGTCTTTCCCGACCGCTTCAAGAGCTTCCACGGATACAACCTCCAGCTGGCCAGTTGGATCAACGATTTTCCTTACCTAGTGCCTGGACCCACGCCTCAAGAGACCTACGGAATGAGCGTCAACATGCTCAACGAGATTTCTCGAAGACTTAACTTCAGCGTCACATATTACCCAGAGCCAGAGGACCATCTCTGGGGCGAGATGGTCAACGGATCTTGGGTGGGCATGGTCGGACAGATCTGGCGACGAGAGAGGTGAGGTCTTTGACCAGTTGTTATGGACGTAGGGGTTAATGAAAGACAGAGTAATAATAACAATGTACTCTTCTGAAGTCCCCCGGATCACAACAACACAAACAATAGACGATCTAACATAAACAAAATAATAACACAGGATTTAATTCTCTAACTGCCCCCAACACGTTACAACAGTGTTTTTCCCCGGTTGATACAAATGCTTGAATACTCAGTCTCTTCACAGAGGTCAGGTTTTTAGAGCTAAACCTTGAGAATAGAGTTATCCTTCGCGATTAGCGAACGGAGGATCGAACCTCTACCATTCCTGAATGATCCTCCCACTTTTAGTAATCCATATAAATAAATTAATAACTTAATAGAACTTAGAATGTATAAAACGTATATCAGTTAGTCTTCTGAACACCCTAATGTATAATCAATGTATAATCACAATGTATTGGATATTGTGTTGAACATGATATTATCGTGCTTGAAGCGGCAAACTCCTGTCTTCTTTTCATATCATAGTTATTGAATTTCATTTTAATGCTTATTGCCATTAACTTTAAATTTACGACACAAATACATTTTACACTCCCAGTGTTTCCTGCTGAACATCACCTAATTACAGGTGTGTGTGTGTAAACATTATCATGTCATGAGTGTTTCAGGGACCTGTGTGTTAACGTCATGTCGATCGTCGAGGACCGCTACCAGGCCGTCGACTTCAGTGTATCCTACTTCAGCGACTCCTACAGCTTCGTTATCCACGTTTCCCCGCCACCGCCCCGCTGGTGGACCATCGTCCTTCCTTTTACGTAAGCACATTCATATATATATATATATATATATATATATATATATATATATATATTATATATATATATATATATATATATATATATATATATATATATATATATATATATATTAAATTCAGTTTGCTCTATCCATAGCTAGAAAAGATCGTCATAATAATAATAATAATAATAATAATAATAATAATAATAATAATAATAATAATAATAAAATAATAAGTGGGTTCACACTCTAACAGCAACTTAACTCACATAAAACACGTCTGGTACAGGTGGGAGACCTGGCTCGGGGTAGCCACCTCCGTGGCCATCGTCTCCACGTTCTTCGCCCTATTCTTCAAGGTCAGGTCACCTCGCACTCTCCCTCAAGGTCAGGTCACCTCGCACTCTCCCTCAAGGTCAGGTCACCTCGCACTCTCCCTCAAGGTCAGGTCACCTCGCACTCTCCCTCAAGGTCAGGTCACCTCGCACTCTCCCTCAAGGTCAGGTCACCTTGCACTCTCCCTCAAGGTCAGGTCACCTTGCACTCTGCCTCAAGGTCAGGTCACCTCGCACTCTCCCTCAAGGTCAGGTCACCTCGCACTCTCCCTCAAGGTCAGGTCACCTCGAACTCTCCCTCAAGGTCAGGTCACCTTGCACTCTGCCTCAAGGTCAGGTCACCTTGCACTCTGCCTCAAGGTCAGGTCGTCAACATATATGACTCTAAACGAGAAAAAAAAAACATTGCAGCGTAGGAAAACAAACAAAAAGCCTTATAATCTTTCACTGGGACAACGTTTCGATCAGTGAACAGCTTTATCAAGCTTTACACAAAGCGAAACGTAGCTCCCAATTAAAGTTCGTTCTGGAAAGTGTGACTGCTTTCCATTGAAGCCATCCCCCAGGATGCCACCCACCCAGGTACCTATTTTCTGCTAGGTGAATATGAGCAGCAGGTGTCAGGAGACTTTGGCACTATGCTTCTTTCAGCCCGGAAATCGAACCTAGGATCTTTCGGTTGTGAGCAGACTCTGCCACAAAAATACAGGTCACTTTTTACAAAGAGCCTTGGAAAGATTCAGGTAACTGCAGTGTACTCACCTATATGTGGTTGCAGGGGTCGAGTCATAGCTCCTGGCCCCGCCTCTTCGCTGGTCACTACTAGGTCCACTCTGTCCCGGTTCCAAGAAACCTTATTGTACCTCTTTTTAAAGCTATGTATGGATCCTGAGTGTGAGTGAGTGTGTGTGTGTGTGTGTGTATGTATACTCACCTAGTTGTGGTTGCAGGGGTCGAGTCATAGCTCCTGGCCCCGCCTCTTTACTGGCCGCTACAGGGTCACTCTCCCTTCGCCATGAGCCTTATCATACCTCTTCTTGTGTGTGTGTGTGTGTGAGTCTAGGAGAAGGAGAGAGAGAGAGAGAGAGAGAGAGAGAGAGAGAGAGAGAGAGAGAGAGAGAGAGAGAGAGTTTCAACAGGTGTGTGAGAGAGTTTATCTCAGCAGGTAGCGGGGATAGCGTGGACTGCAAGTAGCGTGGTGCTACAAGTAGTAGGAACGCTAGTGAATCAAGACATAAGTCAGCCTACTTTCCTCTCCTCGCTGAGGTAAGTGGCTGATGTCTCCACTAACTCTGTCTTTACCAACACTGTCAGCACCGTCAGCACTGTCAGTACTGTCAACACTACTTCTCAGACACATAGGTCAAGGTACACTCGTCACTATGTGACAAAAAACACTTCTCTAGAATCCTCCTAAAGTGGCCTGGCCACATAGCCTTTGCTACCTCTTCTTTCCTTTCTACTCTAAACTTTTCTTACTTCTTCCTGTCTACCTTCCATCATCCTTACTTCTTTCTTCCTGTTTAAGCCTTTTTTTTCAAAATTCTTGGTTTTTTTGTGTGTGTGGAGAAGGGTGGGGTTTAAGCACAAAAATATATGGATGGTAACTGCAGTTTCATTACATTACATTGTGTGATCCCTTATTAATATGGTTGATTCTTTCTTCTTAATATTCAGAGAGACTCAGTTCCCCTTTATCTAGCTATCAGAATATTCACATGGACTAAGTTCTTCTCTTTCTTCCCATAGAAACATTAAGAGAGGATCAGCTCTCCTCTATATCTCCTAATAAAACATTCAGAGGGACCCAGCTATTCTCTAAATATTCTCATCAGAGCATTCACATGAACCCAAATCCTATACATCCTCCCATCAAAACATTCAGAGGGACTCAGCTTCTCTCTCTCCTCGTCAGAATATTCAGGGGAACATGGCTAATGCTGGCGATGATTCTCTCTATCTCGTACACGGGTAACCTGGTCGCCTACATAACTGTGCCAGTCAAGGCTCACCGTCTCACCTCCCTTAAGGAACTGGCAGAGTCCTCCCTCACGTAAGTACCATCCATATAAGAGACTGGACTGAACATATATAAAGAAGCATTTAAATCAAAGAATGCCGAAGTGTTTAGACATAAATTAAAATCTACCTTTATTTTCCTGAAAAGTATTAGAGACTGTTTATTAAGCTCTGAAATTATATTCCCCTAAAATATTTTTGGTGATCCTCCAATTAGTCAAATAACTAAGCAGGTGATGTAGGCTAGATGTCTAAAGTTACAATCATGAGGAAATACTGAAACCATACGTGGTCATACATGATGGGTTGGGATAATCCGGTTCGAAGGACAAACAACTATTTTTTTCCTCTCCATCGACGCAGACCCATCATGGCAGACTATGGAAACTTTGTGCCTGGAGCTCTCTGTTCTTCAGAGCATCCGACCCTGACTGCCCTAGGCAAGAAGCTGAAGCTCATTCCCAAGGATGCCTATGCCCTCGGTTTTCAGCAGGTGTGTAGGTGAGGATTAGTAAAAGTAAGGTGACCTTATGTCATACTCTCGGAATCCCATATGGTGGATTAGGCTGGGCGAACATTGGTCACATACGTCCAGAAAAGGGAAAAATTACTGAGAACTCCTAAACGGCTTTCACAGCAAGCGATATAAAATATTCATCCTTATTGATAAACAAATTAGAGATAAAAATCGCAACATTTTGTCTGCCACAATTCACAAATGTCATAATACCATGACTACGATCACTCACAACTAATCCATAAACCAGAAACAAAAGGCAGTTTATTTTCAGTTTCCATTTTTTATGGGGTTAATTGTCATTTAAAAAAAATACTGGGATTTTGCAGGTACGAAAGGGAACCTACGCCCTGCTGGAGGGCACAGAATTTATCCAGTACCTAGTGATCGCCCACCACCAGGCTGCTGCCACCTACTTCCTGCCGGAGATCCTCTATCCGATCTCAGTAGGTTGGATCTACCCAAAGAAGACTCCCTGGAAGCACAAGTTCGACCCTTACCTTCAGGTCTTTGTGGAGTCTGGTCTCTGCCGCTACTGGAAGAAGGTACTGAGATTGTTGATACCAGTTACTTCGTCAGAAAAATCCCTGTGAAGGATCTTTGTAAAATAACGAGGCACTCAGTGGTGGCATTTACCATCCGGGGGAGGTTGGTGTGCATTGCTATAGAGTGGGGCCTATGCTATTCTTCCCAGGGTATAGATATGTACCTAGATGGATGAATCTAATTTGGTCGAATCTAGTTGAATCTCTGCTATTTCGAATCTTTCAAGATAATTTTTCGTGATTTTGAAATCACCATGTCAGTGTTTATTGATTGTGTATATAGAGTAATAAAGAAATTTGTAAAGAGGATAGAAGGAAAAGGTTGACTGGGTTGAGGAAAGAATGGGGATGGAATGTGGAAATAAAAGAATGGAAGAAATTAGTAAGGTAGTAAGGGGAAAAAATCTTCGATATCATGTCCATTGTTCTCTTCAAATCGTGTGTGTACAGGTGCTGGTAGCAGACTTCATGAAGAAGGAGGGAGAGACTCTTCACGAGGACTCTAGCGACACAGCCAGACCACTGAGCCTTCAGGACCTCCAGGTACTCCTAAAGGATTTATATCCTATCCTGTAGGACTCATACCTTCTCCTGTAGGACTCATACCCTCTCCTGTATGATTAATATTCTCTCACTAGTTCTCACCAGCAGGAGGTAACAAGCACGTCATCCAGGCAACAAAGTAGACAACTCCTCCTCCGTGTAAATGTCGAAGCGTAGCTCCTGCCCCCTCTTCTGTAAAGCCACCAGTTGTATTTACAGTAGCAGTATTAGTGTCATAATATTGTAGTTAATATTCTTCTCGACAGGGAGCCTTCACCATCTTGGGTTTCTGTCTGTTGATCACCGTTCTGGCTGGGCTTCACGAGATTCTCTTTGCTTCGGAGAATCCGATTGAGGATTCTTCAGCAAATAGACGGAAATTGCACTTTAGAAATCGACACTACATCTGATGGATCGACGCTGTCATCTGATGGATCGACGCTGTCACCTGATGGATCGACGCTGTCACCTGATGGATCGACGCTGTCATCTGATGGATCGACGCTGTCACCTGATGGATCGACGCTGTCACCTGATGGATCGACGCTGTCATTTGACGGATCGACGCAATCATCTGATGGGTCGACGCTGTCATCTGATGGATCGACGCAATCATCTGATGGGTCGACGCTGTCATTTGACGGATCGACGCAATCATCTAATGGATCGACGCTGTCACCTGATGGATCGACGCAATCATCTGATGGACAGACGCTGCATTTAGTAGATTAAAGCTACAATGAGTAACAATAATAATAATAATAATACTAATAATAATAATAATAATAATAATAATAATAATAATAATAATAATAATAATAATATAATTTTAAATTACAGCTGCTGTTAAATACCCTTGGGTAAGAATCACCCTTTTAATATTTTATTGTTTATATATATATATATATATATATATATATATATATATATATATATATATATATATATATATATATATATATATATACATATATGTGGACAAAACGTTGTCAATAAAGGATCGCATTATACTGTATTAGTGTCTGTTTTTCCACTAAGACAAGAGAGCCATATCTTGCAGGGCAGAGGAGTGAGCTAGCTCTATACTCACAGAACGGAGGAATGAGTGAGCTAGCTCTACACTCACAGAAGAAATGAGTGTGCTACCTCTACACTCACAAGACAAATGAGTGAGCTAGCTCGACACTCACAGGGCAGAGGAGTGAGCTAGCTCTACACCCACAGGACAGAGGAGAGAGCTAGCTCTACACTCACTCCTCCCTCTTATAGACTCACCTCTACACTAACAACAACAAACACCTGTCGTTGTGCTACAAACGTAAACACCTTTTTTTAAAACGTCATGTGCGTCAAGGATAGTGATTTATTATGGTATTGTTTTTGGAGCAGCTGGCTAGATTCTCAGCGCCTTTGGCTGAACCCCCTTCCATCCCCCCCTCTTTCTCTCTCTATATTTACACAGGGTTTTACAAGGTTAGGTTAAAGTTCCGAACTTTATTTATAAGCTAAGAGCTGTCGCCTACATCAGCTCATTTGAAACCATATTTTTTTATTGGGAGGAGAATGAAGTTGGAGACATCTGTCTCTGTCTCTCTCCTTCTCTATGATATACTCCATCTAAATTGCCAGTCCATCCTCATTTTAACTTGCTTCAGATGATGCAGCCATGAGAGCATCCCAGTGACTGGGAAGATGGAGTCGCTTGCTTTGTTATAAATGTCTTCCCAGTGTCCCTTGCTTGCTGTCGAGGTGTACAAGAAGGCTGGCGAGACCGTCTGGGGGCTGAACTAATGACCCGTTCAGCCAGCCTCATGGCAAGTCTGTTTATCACGCATTGAATGTTTACTAAGTAATGGAACTTCTCCTTGCAAGGATCTTCGATGAATGAGGAAGTTGGTGAGGGATTCCTGAGGGAAGAACACCGGAGGCATAGACATAATAATAATAATAATAATAATAATAATAATAATAATAATAATAATAATAATAATAATAATAATAATAATAATAATAATAATAATAATAATAATAATAATAAAGAGAAAAAGAAAAAAAAAGAATATGATAAAGAAGAAGAAGACTTTCTCTGGAGTATTAACCCAGGATGGTTAATTAACCAGCGTAACCCAAAACATCAAACCAATGGTACCTATTTCCACTGGGATCGTAGGAATGTACTGCGAACATTTCTGCAGTGGAAACATAAACTAGTAGAGAAGGTTAATCTTCCAGTATTTCACACGGCCATAGCAACAACAATAACAAGACGAAGGGAATCACAACATCTGGACATCTTGAAAGACATTCTGACTGACGCACTCTCCTTAGATACCACAGAGTGTGTTATCTGGTTATCGAAGGTCAGGCAGCTGGTGATGACTCTCCTTAGATACCACAGAGTGTGTTATCTGGTTATCGAAGGTCAGGCAGCTGGTGATGACTCTCCTTAGATACCACAGAGTGTGTTATCTGGTTATCGAAGGTCAGGCAGCTGGTGATGACTTTATTTAGATACCACAGTGTGTTATCTGGTTATCGAAGGTCAGGCAGCTGGTGACGGTTGGTCCTGATGTCAGTCTTGGGTATACACTGAGTTCTTGTACTTAGTTTATTCACTCACAGGCTTGTACTCACAGTTTGTTAACTCAAAGAGGTGCTGTACCCACTGAATTTATGCACTCACAGAGTTGCTGTACCGAGTTTCAGTTGTTCCCGTCTAATACAACCACACTTAACATGACTTTTTTTACCAGTTTGGTTTCAGTTAGACTAATTATATCTGGTTTATTTTCGTTTATAATATTCTTTAGTTCTAGTTCTTTTTTTTAATTACTCAATGTTATTATGTAAAATCATCAGATATGTGTTTTTCTCATTATTTTTGTCCATTTGTTTTAATTTGATTTCTATCTACCCAGTGCTCGATTCTTTCAGAAATCAATTGTGTGTACTTATATGGGGTAGCAAGGGTTGTGTCTCAGCTTTCGGCCCCATCTCTACGCTGGTAGCTACTTAGCTATCAGTTTCTCTGAGTATTTTGCATGTCATGATCATATCGCCTCTGGTTCGTTTGTCCTCCAGTGTCATCAGGCTTAACTCATATTCCTTGATTCCTGGACTAATCTTGTTGCAAACCTCTTCACTATTTTCAGTTTCTTGACATTATTGATCAAGTGTGGTTTCCACACTGAATAGTATTGTGAATGGCTCTCAGCTCTGTTTCTAGAGTGCTAATCCTACACTCACTAAACGAGCTATATGCTTGGCACTATGCCTACTCCAAATTCTTTCATTTATTAAATACTGGAACTACATACAGTGCCTTCCAGATCTCTGGCAGTTGCCCCGTATTCATAAACTTGCTAGAGATTTTAACTAGCGGTTCAGACAGTGCTTCCGCTCCATCTTCCTGAGTTCATGATGACACTTTTTCAAGTCCCATTATTTTTGATATATCAAGCTAACTCTGTGTTTTATTAAACCACCTCCCATGTTACGTGTATGGTGTCCAGGACCCGTCAGCGTACCTTTGCCTATGTGGTGTTGCCACTGTTTAACCTTCTTTTTCTTTAATATTTTCTGTTCCGCTTGCTTCCACCGAGAACAAATCTTTAAAAAGCTTACTCAACTCCTGACAGACTCCATTGTTTTAATTAGTGATCTCACTTTCCTTACCTCGTGTACTGCTAGAGTGTCAGAGTGAACACTGGGAACAACAGCACCTGAATGTACTTGCCACTAATCTTCGTCTGTGCATATCGTGTCTCACACTTACGTCATATTCAAGCATAAACACAAGAGTTACTGGGTCTCTGGTAAGCGACAGCTGCCACGATCACACTGGTGAGTTGTGCTTGTTAGAGTATATAAGGTGATGATGGGAAGACCCATCATCACCACAGACTTCTGCAGTCATGGTTACTGGTGTTCTGGTGAAGACCTGCCTGCTGGGGGCGCTCGCCCTCCTCTGCATAGGTATGGATTAGTTTAACACACAGGCAACCACAAATCATAGCAATCTCATACTCTAACGAATTACACAAACATTTTTATCCCTTTTGGTCAGAAATTCGAGTAAAATCTTCTATTCGGTCCCCTCACTAACCCTCCTCCCATTTCTCACGCCCATGTCACTCACAATTCCTCACGCCAACAGATGGCGCCCACGCTGACGTGAACCCATGCGCGTCTACGGGCATGTCACCCTACGACTACAAGCAGGTAAGTCTTGCTTCTGTCTGACGCTGTTCATACAAAGATGAACGAAGAGATTAAGCAAGTTTTAACTAACGTTTGCAGTGTTTTATACAAAAACAAATCCAGAGTTTACTGCACTTGGTTAGTAGTTGTTTGAAGACTGAAATTAAGAATGGTTGTGGATGGAGTTGTCATTTATAATAACGAGTCAACTCCTAGGTTGAAATGCTCTGTTTATTTAATATGTTTACTTACAAGAAAAATCTGAAATCTAGAACCTCATACATAACTGTCGCCGACTCTAAATTTTTTATTCTACTTTCCAAGTTCCACATGAACTCTTCTCCTGACGTGGTTTTTGTAAACTTTCTCCAACACCTTACACCCACAGGCGCTCTGTATGTCATTCTTCTTCTACGAAGCCCAGAGGTCAGGTAAACTACCAGCAAATAACCGCGTCTCATGGCGAGGTGACTCTGCCCTGAACGACGGCGCTGATGTGGGTCATGACCTTAGTGGTGGCTACTACGATGGTAAGCGATCATACATTAACACAGAGAAGGAACGAGGAACAAGGGGGGATACAATCATAACATACAAAAATACTTCGAGACATTATTAGGGAGATAAGTTCTTGGCTTGAGATATAACAAGAATTAAAGAATATAATTGAAAATTACTTAGTGTAATAGTCCAAAGGAATATGAAAACATTTCTTCGACGTAAGAAGCAGACGGCAGAAAGCAGGGCTTTTTGATGTCAGTCGGTCGAAAGTTTTTCAAGGTACAATGACTTTATTATATGATATTCTCATTTGAACTGAACCTTTCTGCATCTTTTTTTTGTTTTTAACTCAGGTCAATACAGTAAATTAAATAGGTAATTACAACATCTTTTATTTCTTCCACAGCTGGAGACTTGGTCAAGTTCGGCTTCCCATTGGCCTTCACCGTCACCATGTTGTCCTGGGGCCTCATCGAGTTCCCTAATGGCTATAGTCAAGCGGGTGAGTTATCTCTCTTAGTACTTATTTTCCTCCTGCTGTTGCCTGCGAGTTATTTCTTTCTCTACTTTTTATCCTCCTGGTGAAGGTGTTGGGTCTCCCTCCAGGTACAGGCAGACCATTAAATCTTATTCTTGTTCATTCTTCACAAATCTTTCCTGGAGGAAAGAGAAATTCACTCTGCTCTTTCTTTGCTCTCTTTTTCTTCCCTTGCTCAGCTTCATTTACTTTTCATTTATTAATAAATATCTTTCCTCTAATCTGAAAAGCACTGCATTGACTCACAAAGGCTGGAGGTTAACACGGGAGCAACAATTGAATTGTTAGTGAGTGGAACAAACTGAAAAGTAGAGTCATTTCAATGTTTACCGAATGGCAGTGAGTTAGTTTGAGTAAGATCTACCTATCACAGTGTAACAGGTCGACTGCAATGCTTCTCTATTATAGCGTTTTAATTAAAGCGTTAAATCCCACCTATGAAGGATTTAGTTTTGCGTTGAAATTCTATTTTCGTGCTTTCATTGCCCACAGGCCAGACTGATTATCTGTTGGACACCATCAAGTGGGCTACTGACTACATGTTCAAGTGTCACACCGGATATAATGAGTATTATGGCCAGGTGAGCAGCTAGTCTGTTGTGTGATATAATGTGGTAACCCACAGTGAGCGGCTCTCCAATATTACGATGCTATGTCGTTTTCGTATTGCCGCTGGGCCTCCCTCCAGTATATATGAAGTAATGAAAAGTATGAACCTGAGCATTTTAGTGAATTACAAAGATAACTTACTTCACTTTATTTACTGTTGGCAAAAAGACATTTATACAAACAAGAGAGAATACAAGCAAAACATTACAGATTTTCGGCCTTTTTACAGGCCGGAAATGGTGAAATTGACCACGCCCTGTGGAGTCGACCTGAAACCATGACCGAGGCGCGACCTTCTTACAAGATTGATCAAGCACACCCTGGTAAGTGTAACTGTGTCTTGATACTCCTGTTTGGTCAGTTGGGGGTCCTGATGACCCTGGCTGGTCAATGAGTTTTGATGACCCTGACTGGTCAGTGTTAATGACCCTTGCTGGTCAGAGTGCTAATGACCATTGCTCGTCAAAGTCCCTTATGGGTCAGAATTCTGATGACCCTTGCGTTTCAGAGTTTTGATGACCTTCGCTGTTCAGAGCCCTGATTGAACACCATTAACTCCACCTTCCACCCCACAACCCCTTGTTTCTCATCTTCGTAATATTTATAACTAGCAGAATGGCCCGTCTCTCAATAGAAATGATGACAGTTCTCAATTCAGTGACACATACTTTGACGGAAGTACACTAGACGAGTGTACAGACAAACTAAAGGCGTTAATGAATAAAATTTGTATCTTTATTGCCAAAATATTTCGCCTGCACCAAAGGCTTCTTGTATTGAATACAGTGATGATTTTAATACATTAGACAGTGAGAGAAGAGGAGAGGTAGAGTAGACGAATGAGTAATTGGTATTTCTTCTTGTCCCAGGTTCAGACTTAGCTGCTGAAACTGCAGCTGCCCTTGCTGCTGGCTATATGGTGTACAAGGTGAGGATTCTCTAATTTTGTTTTCCTTTTCTGTTATTTGATTCCTGCTATTTATTTTCTATTCAATATTTACTTCACTACTTGCCACCCTCTCACCCCGTCACTTCCTCCTCAGAGTAGAGACGCAAACTACGCTAATCAGATGCTCGACATGTCCAAAGAAATGTACGAGTTTGCTGACAATTTCCGTCAAACCTACGACGTTTCGATCCCCGACGCCTACAATTGGTATCGGTAAGTGCCATTTGGAGTTCCTTCGTGTCTGCCATTTGTCATATAATCTCAATAAATCCCTTCGATATTTACGTTGTATATTAAAAATAAATTATTTTATGTATATTTAATTGGTTCTTCGTGTTTGACAACGAGTACTGGAGGCTTGATGCTCCTCCATGCAGTCACCATCTCTGATTGGTCAGGCTCCTGGAGAATGAATCTTGCGTTTTTCTCCGTATAACAACTTCATTCTGTGTATGTCTGCAGTTCATGGAGTGGGTATGGTGACGAGCTGGTCTGGGCTGGTCTGTGGCTGTACAGAGCCACAGGAGATGAGTCCTACCTCAACCGCGCCAGGGGTCACTGGGGCGAGTTCAACCTGCAGTATTCCGAGGCTCGTCAGTTCTCCTGGGACGACAAGAAGGCTGGAGTCTATGTGAGTCTTGCTGCATAAGATGATTTATTGTCGACAAGTATGGAGACAAAGACTTAAGTTTCGCTCCGTTTAGAGCTTTATCATGTCATGAATTGATGAAGCTCTACTCAGAGCTACTCTGTCCAAAACAAAATTGTTCTCTACTTGTGGTTTTAGCTTCATGTTAATCTTCCTGTTATAGAGATTTAAGTCTTAGAATGTCATGCTGAGGACGAAATACAAAGTTCTTCTATGTGCTTTCTTCCATGTGATTTTAAGTCTGTCTTCTACATATTCAAAACCTGTGTCTTCACTGCTTTTAAAGTTACTGTTAAGCCTTTGTTTGTTAAGTGTTCATTGTATAGAAAATAACCTATAAAGCTGTGAATAAATAATATAAAGAAAATCAATAGAAATATAATAATAATTTTTATAATACAAATATACATTACTTTAGCTGGACAAATTGTTCCACTTAAATCCAGCCCCATCGATGTCATATCAGGCCTATACTGAGACAAATAGATGATATTATTCATTTATTGTTTAATGTTCTATTCGTGATTCCCACAGGCTCTCTTCTGGCTGCTGGACTGGCTCACAGACCTATCTGGACCACCTTAACACGTACTTCAATTACCTGAGGAACGAGGCCCAGTACACCCCAGAGGGCCTGCTCTACCTAGACGAGTGGGGCCCAGCCAGACATGCTGCTAATGTTGCCTTCCTTGCTCTCTGGGTCAGTTCTTTGTCTTTCCTTCTACACTGATAAATTCTTTGAATACATTGGCCATTTACCACTAAGGTAGCGAGACCCAGTGAAGGAAACACATTGAAAGTCATTTAGTTGACAGCAATTTTGGCCTTAAGAGCAGATATCACATTTCGATGACCCAGCTCTGCTTTAGAGTACACTTTACTTCCCATCTCCAGGACTAAAGTTCTCCAGCCTTCACGCGTAACTTTTACATTTGAAGGCTGCCAAACATGGTGTGGACGCGTCAACGAACAACCAGTGGGGTAAAGGTCAGATGGACCAACTGCTGGGTGCCAACTCTCGCTACCACATGAGCTTCGTTGTGGGCTTCGGTGACAAGTATCCTGAGAGACCTCACCACCGTCCCAGGTACACACATGACGAGTTTTCACTCCGTTTTTGATCATTATCAATTATGAACTTCAAAAAGCCGTCTTCTTTCCATTAAAAATATGTTTGTTTGTTTTTGAGCTACGTTATCGTGACTGAAACAAGAAAGAATTATGGATTAGAAAACTGTAGATGAGACAAAATTTAGTTTTCTAACGTGATGTCTCTGATCTTCAGCTCGTGTCCCGATCTTCCTGAAGTTTGCGACTATGGATGGGCTTACAGCCAGCCTGGCCCCAACCCACACGTCCTGTACGGTGCCTTGGTCGGTGGCCCAGACGCGGTTAGTAACACCAAATATAATCTCTGGGATGACAGCAGAATGGACTACTTCTTCTTAATTAGAATTATCACTGATCAAATCATAATCCTTCATAGTTATTATTACCTACTGAGTAGTTTTTCGCTTTTTTTCATATATCTTAGTGTTTAATTACGAGTGAGACTCTTGCTTGTCCTAGTTTTAAATTCATGAGCGTAAGATTCAAGAATCTTACATCTTTTACGAAGATGAAAGATTCCTTGTCATGCGTCATGAGTGACCCTTCCCTTCATTTATGACCCATCCCTCCTACGAGTGACCCCTCTATCCCCCCTTCCATGTGTGACCCCTCCATCAATGACTCGTTCCTGTAATGTGTGACCTAGTCATCAATGCTAACCTTGCTGCAGCTCATGTCGTGTTTCTCTTCCTTCTTCAGAGCGGTACATTCACAGACGACAGAACCCTCTATGAGCAGAACGAAGTCGGTCTTGACTACAACGCTGCTTACAGCGGTGCTCTAGCTGCTCTCATTGAGCTCAGTTAAGAGCTGCTCTCACAGAACTCAACAAAAGACTCCACGCCTGATGTTACTAGCCGCTGTGTCCCAGGAACTAGCTGCTGATTCTCCTGTGATCATTCTCTCACTTTCTCTTCTTTTTTATCAATAACTATGTCTCATATTCTCTCTTTAATTGATTATTTACATTAATTCGGCTAAATCAGATAACTTTTCGTCTCAAAAGAAAATTATTAAATAAAATATTGTCTGTTTATCCTCATTATATATATTTTTTTATTAGTCAAGCGGCATAACACCTTTTCTTAACATTTTGGTTAAAAACACCAAACTTTCTGGAGCATTTCTTGACACCTTGCCAAAAAATTTGTGCTTGGGACTTTGAAATTTGATATAGCATAATTTAACATTACAAGAAGGACGATTAACATCATAACCAGAATGAAGTTGAATTACTGAGGATATTGTCAGTGGAAAAAATAATCATATGTTGCTACATAAAAATCTTCCACATTTGGGTGTCTTTACTCTGTAAACGTTAGGTCAGCCAGTGGCTTACTCAGTCAAATACAGAGAAAGGACTGAAGACGCCACTTATGGCCGTCTGTAACTTATGACCATCTACGACTTATAGCCGGTAATATGAGGTAATTTATATGTCTAGCAGTACTGAAGACACTACGAGAGCAGCTGAAAAAAACACACGTCGAAAACTTGGGTAGCTTTCATTGTGGGGATGTTTCGCCAACCAGTGGCTTTATCAGTCGAATACAGACGGTAAAAGACATGAAGACGCAGTTTGAGGTGGTCAGTCCCTCACCTTAGATGAATCAGTTGTAGATAGTGGAATAAACACAAAAGTATGATAATCAGGAGATTACCGTAGGACTCGAACTGTCAACTATCTGGGTATGACTTTAAGAACAACAAAAACAACAACATTAATAATAATAATCATATTATAATATCATTAATTTTATAATGGTTATATTTATAACCCGTAAGGGTATTGGGACTTAAAAAAGGTAATCAGGTTTGATCCAAGGAAGGGGAGGATAGGTCCAATTCCTTGGACCAAGATTCCTTTACAATTTAAAAAACTAAGAAGAGGAAGAAGACTTTCTCTAGAGTATTAACCCAGGAGGGTTAATTAACCAGCATAGGCCAAAACATCAAACCAATGGTACCTATTTCCACTGGGATCCTAGGAATGTACTATGAACATTACTGCACTGGAAATACGAACTGGTAAAGAAGGTTCATCTCTCGCTACTCAGCCATAGCAACAACAACAAGACGAAGGGAATCACAACAGCTGGACGTCTTGAAGACATGCAGATTCTGTCAATATCTTACTGACGCGCGAGAAGAGCCGTATGGCACCTTATCGAAGGTCATTCAGCTGGGAATATCTGGTGCTGATGTCAGCCTTGTATATTCATTGAGTTTAAAGAAGCACGTAAGTTCCCCAGTCTTCTAATAACATGTTCATTTTTCCACTATAATCTAACTTGTCCATAATTACTATCTCATTTGTTTTGTTTCGTGAGGTTAAGTCCAGGATCTTTCCTTAATTCATGGTATAACTTAACAAGTCTTTGATGACAGTTGTGTTGTTGAGGTCTGAGCACAGCTCAGTCCTCTACAACCTCTATCCATTCCTCTGGATATTTTGTACGTCGTGATCATATCACCTCTGGTTCTTCTGTTCTCCAATATCATCAGGTTTAGCTCCTTTACTTGACCGTCGTAACTCATATACCTTGGTTCTGGGACTAGTTTCGTTGGAAACATTTGCACTTTTTTTCCAATTTATGATATACTTGATCAGGTGTGGGTTTTATATTGGTTCTGCATACTCAAAGTCGAGCCTTACATACGTCGTGTATAATACTGTGAATGGCTACACAAAACTAATCCTACTTACAAATAACGAGCATTTGCTGCAGAGGGTATTCTGTTGATAGGTATTTCTGGTGATATGTTTGGTACTATGCTTACCCCAAGGTCTTTCTTTACTGCATTCCACTGCTGACACGACATAGTTCTGCTTAACTTTAAGTTTGGAGCCTCTGTCCCCCGCGTCTACACTCAGTTTCTTGTCTTCTTGCCTCTTCCCTAATTTTTATAAGATTGAATTTCAGAAGCGGTTTGCCTGATCAAATCTTCAATTTGTTCAGGTCCAGTTGAAATATTTCCTTTCGTTTTAACTCTATTAAGTTTACATCATCTGCGAACAGAGAAACATCTGACTATCTCTTCAGGTATGCCACCCACAAATACCAGGAACAGTACCAGTCCCAACACCGACTCTTGTGGAACCCCACTTGTTACACTTGCCCATTTTTTCACGTCTTCTTACCAACATCGTTGTTATTTCAAGTGAGCTCGCTTTTTTATTCTTGTCTCATTATTTGCTCTAATCTATCCTAAACTATTGATAGAAGAGAGTGTAAAAAAATCTTCCACTAACTTTCTCAAATACTGATAGTGGGTGTTAAGGTGAACACTGGGAGTAACAACATCTGAAAGTACTTGTCAATAATCTTCGTTTGTTCATAACTTCTCTCACGCTTAAGAACTCACGTCATATTCAAGCATAAACACAGTTTACTGGGTCTCTGGTAAGCAACAGCTGCCACGATCACACTGGTGAAGTGTGCTCGTTTAAGTATATAAAAGAAGGGAAGACCCATCGTCACCACTGACTTCTGCAGTCATGGTTACTGGTGTTCTGGTGAAGACCTGCCTGCTGGGGGCGCTCGCCCTCCTCTGCATAGGTATGAACTAGTTTAAAAAACACACACACACACACACTTTAAACCCTACGAACTCAACTAACTACAAAAATAAATCACTTTTACTCCTCTGCCTCAAAAAATCATATACAGTTTTCCTTTTCCCTCACCAATCCACTTCCCTCAACACTCACCACGCC
The DNA here is from genome assembly GCA_009830355.1 of Cherax destructor. NCBI lineage: Eukaryota > Metazoa > Arthropoda > Malacostraca > Decapoda > Parastacidae > Cherax > Cherax destructor. The sequence goes on from WNWK01000028.1 coordinate 949,800, forward strand.
CACACCAGCAACAACTCACCACCCCTCACGTCCACATCACTCACTCACCACCCCTCACACCCACAGGTGCCGCCCACGCTGACGAGAACCCATGTGAGCCTACGGACACGTCACCCATCGACTACCAGCAGGTGAGTCTTCCTCATCACAATAAATAAAAATAAGTACAAATGGATGAATATATATAATAAATTATTCATTATAACATGAAAATACAAAAACTTAAAAACAATATAGACGTCTTCAATAAATAAGAATATTGCCGAAACAAAAATCTCATTTATATGACGATCATTTAAAATACATTTTAGCAAATGCAAAATTTAGTCCCAAAATGGGAAGAAATGAGATAGCTGTGAAATGTGTCAGCCAAGATATACAGGGCTTGTTTATTTTCGAGAGGGTTCAATGAGTGATACTTCAGAAAATAATGGATCTGAACACCTTATAATTATGTTGTATTAAATTGAAATTGTTTATAGTTAAAATGTTGGCAATAAAAGACTAGAGACGGTGGTGGACAGTGGCATGTAAGGTCACTGCTGTGTGGCTGGTTGGTGGAGCAACTCCTGGAGAGGTAAGAGAGTGTGAAGTGTGTGAGGAGGTAAACACACTCTCCAGCACAGTGCTCACACTGTCATACAGACATGTACAGTGCAAGTGCGTTGTAAGAAATATTAGCAGCATTTTTTAAAATATATGCATGATTTGCAGCACTTGGGTAGTAGTTAACTGTATACTGAATACTAAATATTGAAATTGCCAAGAATGACATTGTTGCCGTTAAACAACTGCCTTCCCCATTTTCTTTATATTACTGATTTCACTGTTCCTCTTAAACTCTCCTCTGGGTCTTGTTTTGTAAACTTTCTGCTACACCTTCTCACAGGCGCTCTGTATGTCATTCTTCTTCTACGAAGCTCAGAGGTCAGGTAAACTACCAGAAAATAAGCGCGTCCCTTGGCGAGGTGACTCTGCCCTGGACGACGGCTCTGATGTGGGCCATGACCTTACTGGTGGCTACTACGATGGTAAGCTCTCTCTCTCTCTCTCTTTCTCTCTCTCTCTCTCACACACACACACACAGACAGAATGTTCCAGAGATGGGACACAGCAACAAGGGGTCACAGTTGGAAGTTGAAGACTCAGATGAACCACAGGGATGTTAGGAAGTATTTCTTCAGTCACAGAGTGGTCAGGAAGTGGAATAGTCTGGGAAGTGATGTAATGGAGGCAGGATCCATACATACCTTTAAGGAGAGGTATGATATAGCTCATGGAGCGGGTAGATTGACTGAGTAGCGGCCAGTGAAGAGGCGGGGCCAGGAGCTGAGTATCGACCCCTGCAACCACAAATAGGTGAGTACACACACTGGAAAAAACATGGAAGAGGGGGAGATATAATCACGACATAAAAAGAAATAATTCTGGATATTATTAGGGTAGACAATGATAAATTCTTGACTGGAAATGTAACAAAAATAAGAGAATTTGGTTGAAAATTACTCATTCCAATACACCAAAGGAATTCCAGAAAACATTTCTTAGATATAAGATATAGCAGTGGATTAATGAGATCAATGGGAAGCAGACAGCATACAAGAATTCATAAGTAGAATGACAAGAGGGCTTTTTGACGTCGCAAGACTATAAACTTTCATAGCAGAGAAAATCCTTATGTGCACATTTCGATCAGTGATGTTTTTCAAAGCATGAAGACTTGGAAAAAATTACCGGTGAGCTAAACGCGAATAAAGACTTCCTCTTCCAAGCGTGCTTAAATTTATCATTCATTCTGTTTTATTAAAGCGTTAAACTGGTAATTACATCTGTTTTAACTTCTCCCACAGCTGGTGACTTGGTCAAGTTCGGCTTCCCAATGTCCAACCCATCACCATGTTGGCCTGGGGCCTCCTCGACTTCTCCGACGGCTACAGTAAAGCGGGTGAGTTGGGTCTTCCTCCGCTGGTTACTGCTGATTCTGGTGATGGATCGCCCTGCTGGTACAGATAGACCATTAGATATTATTCCTGCCAATTCTTCAGGCATCTCGTCTGGAGGAGAAGTCAGTATACATCAGAGATGTCTACTGACTTTCTTCCCTTGCATGAGGAAAGGGAAATTCTTACGGCTCTTTCTTTACTCTTCTTGCTTTTTTCATTTACTTTAGATTTATAAAAATTTCTTTTTTTAGCCTGAAAGTGTTGATTCAGAAGCATACAGGTTAACACTGAAGCAACAGTTGAACTGTCATTGAGTGGAACAAGCTGTCAAGTAGCGTCACTTAAGCGATTACTGAATAACAGTGAGATACCTCGAGTAAGATCTGCCTAGCATAGGCTAGCAGGTTCACTGTAATAATCCTATTAGTGTATTAAAGACTATGATAGTATTTACATGAAAATTACGTTTATATGTTGATATTGTTCACAGGCCAGACTGATTACGCGTTGGATGCCATCAAGTGGGGCACTGACTACTTTATCAAGTGTCACACCTCAACAAATGAGTTCTGGGGCCAGGTGAGCAGCTAAATTTATGATAGTTACATTGTGGAAGCACCTGCAGTGTGAAGGACATTGTGGGAGCACGCACAGTGTGAAGGACGTTCTGGGAGCACCCACAGTGTGAAGGACGTTCTGGGAGCACCCACAGTGTGAAGGACGTTGTGGAAGCACCCACAGTGTGAAGGACATTGTGGAAGCACCCACAGTGTGAAGGACGTTGTGGAAGCACCCACAGTGTGAAGGACGTTGTGGGAGCACCCACAGTGTGAAGGACGTTGTGGGAGCACCCACAGTGTGAAGGACATTGCGGGAGCACCCACAGTGTGAAGGACGTTGTGGGAGCACCCACAGTGTGAAGGACGTTGTGGGAGCTATTCTATATAAGTTACATAGTGGCAGTAAAAACTAAGTGGGTTTTTTTTCTGTTCAATGTCGTCACACACGAGGTAGTGAAATTTGTAAAACTGAGCATCCTAGAGTACGAGAAGGAAATCAAGCATCATAAATGAACCATGGACCGTTGGTTAACGCACTCGCCTGCTAGTTTTAGGACTCCCCTGCCATGAGTTCGAGTTCCACCCGTTCTGTCATTTGTTTGTAATCGTGTAATTACGATTTCTTGAGTCAACAGATTTAATTGTCTTTACTGCAGGCAAAAAGCATTTATATTCGAAAGAATGTAATGAAAAAAATTACATGTCTTTGGTCGTTTTTCAGGTCGGAAACAGTGTAATTGACCACGCAGAGTGGAACCGACCTGAAGACATGACAGAGGAGCGACCTTCTTACAAGATTGATGAAGCACACCCTGGTAAGTGTAACTGTCCTCCTCTTAAGTCATTTCGGGTCTTGATGACCCTGGCTGCTCGATCAGAGACTTGATGATACAAAAATTAATTCCATCCTCCACCCCACAACCCCTTGTGTCTCATCTTTGTAACATGAACTTGCATCATGTCTCATCTCTCGCTAGAAATTATGACATTCCTTAATTCAGTGATACATACGTTACTAGAAGTTCTCTAGACGAGCGTAATGACGAACTAGAGTTAATAAATGTATGTGTATTGCCGAAATGTTTTGTCCGCACCGAAGGCTTCTTCAGTCGAATACAGAGGTGACTTTAATACTGGAGACAGTGGAAGGACAGGTAGAGGAGTGAGTAATCGGTCACTTTTCTGGTCTCAGGTACGGAGCTGGCTGCTGAGACAGCTGCTGCTCTTGCTGCTTCCTACTTGGTGTTCAAGGTCAGTTCTGTTTTTCTCTCCTTTATTTGGTTGCTTCCTTCAGTTTTTTCTTTTCCTGCTCATTATTTTCCTGTTGTTCTCGTGCATTAATTCTTTTCCTGTTTTTTGCTTTTATTTTCCTGTTACTCATTTCCTGAGTTTTTCCTTATTTTCCGCCTCTTCCTGTTACTCTTCCTCCTCTATTCTCCAGGTAGTAATACTTATTCTTTCACTTATAATTCTTTTTCCTTCCTGTTCATCTCTGTTCTTGACTTCCCGTTATTCGTCACTTCTTCCCGTTGTTGTTCCCTTCCTCTCTTCCTGTCGTCACTTTCTTCCCTTCCTACCGGAAGCTCTCGTGTTCCGTTTCCCCTCTACGTAGCTCTTCCGGTGAAGGGTTCTTGAAATACTCTCCTTCCTCGGATCACCCCTGATTCCCCAGGCGCTGCATGACCCATACAGGTTCAGCGCTTCTCCATGTTATCTTTTTCTATCTTGCTTCTTCCCTCATTATCTCTCCCTTTCTACTTCCCTCGTTACTTCCCTCCCTATGTTTCCCTGCTACTTCTCTCGCTACTTCCCGCGGCACTCACCCCGTCACTTCCCGCCTCAGGATACGGACGCAGACTACGCAGAAGAGATGCTCGCCCTGGCCACGGAACTCTACGAGTTCGGTGACAACTTCCGTGGAAACTACCATGATGCGATCCCCGACGCCTACGAGTAAGTACACTTTTGATCAGAGGAAAGGGAGGCGGTAGCTTCAATTCCCTGGATCGGGAGCTTCTTACAGTATCAGCGTCACCATGAAACTAGAATTTTCCCAAAGGCAATAAATTGTAAGATTTGATGCCGGTCTACTGGAGTTACTCAATGGCTGCCACTTTTTAATAATCTCAATAAATATCTTTGATATTTAAGTTATATCAATAAAGAATAATTTTATGTATAATTAACTGGTTCTTCGTGTTTGACAAAGTACTGGAGGCTTGATGCTCCTCCATTCAGTTACCATTTCTGATTGGTCAGGCTCCTGCAGAATAAATCTTGAGGCTTTCACCCGACAACGACTTTATTCTGCGTATGTCTGCAGTTCGTATAGTGGGTATGGTGACGAGCTGGTCTGGGCTAGTCTGTGGATGTACAGAGCCACGGGGGACGAGTCTTACCTCGTCCGCGCCAGGGGTCACTGGGACGAGTTCGACTTTGAATCTACACCACCTTCTCAGTTCTACTGGGATGACAAGACCCCCGGAGTTTATGTGAGTCTCGCTGAATGAGAGCTTATTGTCGAGAAGTTTAGAGACAAAAACACAAGTTGCTAAACAGGTGTTTACTGGGACTGTATCACTACGTGTTGAGCTTTATCATAAGAACATAAGAACATAAGTGTTGTTTCAGGACTGAAACAACACTTTGTGTTTCTTCAAAGTTCATGTGATTCCCACAGGCGCTCTTCTGGCTGCTGGATGGTTCCCAGACCTATTTGGACCACCTCACCGACTACCTGGATTACCTGCAGAACTCCGCCCCATACACCCCAGAGGGCATGATCTACCTAGACCCGTGGGGATCAAACAGGCATACCGCTAATGTTGCCTTCCTCGCTCTCTGGGTCAGTTTGTCTGTATTTCTACCTAGAAAACAATATCATAAAATCCCTTGTTGCGCAAGAGTAGTTGTAATCTATAGTTGTTTTTCTATTGTTTCTGATCAGCAAATAAAAAAAATATTTTTAACTGTCTACCTACAACAAAAAATATGATGTTAAGCAAGTCAGAATTTTGACGGAAGAATTCAAATTTGGCTACGCTACAAAAAATATTTCAATCGTTTTTTTGATGACTTGTTCAGTTTAAGTTTGTAATTAACCGCAAAGAATCGGATGGATGATATGAAGTTGTGAATTTGCATAGACACACACGTCTTCCTTGTCGGAGTTCATATTTTTTTTTTGTTCACAAAACAAAGTCAAAGGGAAGTGACAAAAAAAATTATTTGGTAATATTTTTGTGTATATGTATGTATGTGTGTCTGTGAATTCCAGCCTTGATGCTTTGCTTCTTATATATTTCAAGGCTGCCAAACAAGGTGTGGACACGTCAGAGAACAGCCAGTGGGGTCAGGATCAGATGGACCAGTTGCTGGGTGCCAACTCTCGCTACAACATGACCTTCGTTGTGGGCTTCGGTGACAAGTATCCTGAGAGACCTCACCACCGTCCCAGGTACACATAAAATTTTTTCGATCTTTTCAACATTACCAATTACTGATCGAAACACGGTCTAGCTTCCATTAAAAAAAAAACAATTGCGAATTTTCAGCTACGCCACTGACTTATTTTTTCTCTAATGTTATTGTAATTACAGCTGAAGCAAGAATGCATAACTGGAATTGAAAATTACAGATACAAAAACTGAGAGTTTTCTAACGTGATCTCTCTGCCTGATCTTCAGTTCGTGTCCCGACCCCCCTGAGGTTTGTGACTATGACTGGGCTTTCACCCAGCCTGGCCCCAACCCACACGTCCTGTATGGTGCCTTGGTCGGTGGACCAGACGAGGTTGGTAAATCCAATCACCTGGACCGGGGCAGATTAGAGTGCTTTGGTTAATTAAGATTATCACTCGTAATCCTCCATGGTTCTTGTTTAATCTGTTGAGCATAATTTCGACTTTGTTTTTTATCAAATACTTTGGTGTTTAAGAATCTTGCTGTAAGAGTTCGTCTTAATTTTAAATTTCGCGAAGATTAAAGATTTCTCATGCGTGACCTTGACATAAATGACCTAAACATAGATGTTGACCCTCGGTCAATAATTCCCTCGCTTCAGCTCAGTACGTGTTTCCTCCTCAGAACGGCGACTACGAGTGACGACTCGCGCTAATTTACTGCTGCTCGTAGGTCTCTCTTGACTCAAGTCTCCTCACCGGTCTCTCTGCTGCTGTCATAGAGCTTATTTAAGAGCTCTCTCTACTTCTCTTCTCAGAGCTCTTCTCTCGCCACCTCTTCTACTGTCTCTCTCTCTTCTCTTCTTCTCTTTCTCTCTCTCTTTTCTCTTTCTCTCTTTCTCTCTTTTCTCTCTCTCTCTCTCTCTCTCTCTCTCTCTTCTTCTCTCTCTCCCCCCCCATTGGAAGATTATTTAAATTAAAAAAGGATGTATTTTTTTCTTATTATACAGCATAACCAAAATGTTTAATATTTTTGAGACAAACCCCAAATTTTCTGCGATGCTTCGCTGTGGACTTTGAAATTTGTATATATACGAGGATTTAAGATGTATAGTTTAAAATTCAATTTGTATAAGTCGAATTTGAGATCATGCTAAGTAGGCATCGGTAGGCCTACTGCACTTGAAGATATTAGCAAAATCATTGAACTTCTTTATTTCGCTCTCTTTAGAGAGATGTGATAAGAAAAATAAAAGTTCAGAACTTGCCATCTTCTCTGATAAATCTTTCTGTCTGCGCTGCAGCCTTCATCAGTCAAGAGACAGACCAAGTGGAGAGGTGGAACGAGGTAATCAGTCCCTCAGCCTAAAGCATATGCACGAGACTAGAGATTTATATTCCGAGAAATGAGGAATAGCGTCTTAGAGATGAGCAGTGTCACTAGTGGAAGTAAGCCAGAGTAAACAGTAGATTGTATATATTCTGTCACGGCAAGTTGGTGGTGCTGTGTGTACTCACCTATTTGTGGTTGCAGGGGTCGAGACATAGCTTCTGGCCCCGTGGTGGTGCTGTTTGTGATGTCATAAACCCTCAGGTTAGATGTTTTTTATTCTAAAAACCGAGTTGTAAATATGTTGACGCGATGCTCCATGGATTTGTTCCTGCATAACAGCTGTTTCTAAGACACCCTCTCCCTTCCCTCCCTTGAAGGGAGTCTTACTCTACCTTCCCTCCCTTGAAGGGAGTCTTACTCTTCCTTCCCTCCCTTGAAGGGAGTCTTACTCTCCTTCCCTCCCTTGAAGGAGTCTTACTCTCCCTTCCCTCCTTGAAGGGAGTCTTACTCTCCCTTCCCTCCCTTGAAGGGAGTCTTACTCTTCCTTCCCTCCCTTGAAGGGAGTCTTACTCTCCCTTCCCTCCCTTGAAGGGAGTCTTACTCTCCCTTCCCTCCCTTGAAGTGAGTCTTACTCTCCCTTCCCTCCCTTGAAGGGAGTCTTACTCTTCCTTCCCTCCCTTGAAGGGAGTCTTACTCTTCCTTCCCTCCCTTGAAGGGAGTCTTACTCTCCCTTCCCTCCCTTGAAGGGAGTCTTACTCTCCCTTCCCTCCCTTGAAGGGAGTCTTACTCTCCCTTCCCTCCCTTGAAGGGAGTCTTACTCTCCCTTCCCTCCCTTGAAGGGAGTCTTATACACAACAGTCCCGAGTCTGTTTATTTTACACCACTGAATTTACACAGGCGAAGATCTGTTATCCTCAGTTTATTTACAAGCTCAGAGCTTAGTCATACCAGTGAATGGATTATTTAAAATTATGTTCATAAACTGGCGCTAAACTCGCAAGAGTCATACAAAGCCTGAGGAATGGGAGGCAGTCAGTGCTGTTCCAAGGAAACTAAATGATAGCTCCAATTCCCTGGATCAAGTTTTTTCTTTTTACTAGCAGCGAGGCACCTCACTGAAGGGTGAAGCAAGCTGTGTCGAGTACATGAACTCTACAGGTCTCACGGAAGACAGAGTACGTACAACAGGACGTGTATATTTCGTTCTGTACATGGGTGTGAAGCATGGGTGATGAATGTTGCAACGAGGAGAAGGCTGGAGGCAGTGGAGATGTCATGTCTGAGGTCAATGTGTGGTGTGAATATAATGCAGAGAATTCGGAGTTTGGAAATTAGGAGTAGGTGCGGGATTACCAAAACGATTGTCCAGAGAGCTGAGGAGGGGTTGTTGAGGTGGTTTGGACATGTAGAGAGAATGGAACGAGACAGAGTGACTTCGAGAGTGTATAAATCTGTAGTGGAGGGAAGGCGGGGTAGGGGTCGGCCTAGGAAAGGTTGGATGGAGGGGGTAAAGGAAGTTTTGTGTGCGAGGGGCTTGGACTTCCAGCAAGCATGTGTGAGCGTATTTGATAGGAGTGAATGGAGGCATATGGTTTTTAATACTTGACGTGCTGTTGGAGTGTGAACAAAGTAACATTTATGAAGGGATTCAGGGAAACCGGCAGACCGGACTTGAGTCCTGGAGATGGGAAGTACAGTGCCGGCACTCTGAAGGAGGGGTGTTAATGTTGCAGTTTTATAACTGTTGTGTAAAGCACCCCTCTGGCAAGACAGTGATGGAGTGAATGATGATGAAAGTTTTTCTTTTTCGGGCCACCCTGCCTTGGTGGGAATCGGCCGATGTGTTAATAAAAAAAAAATTATTATTATTATAATTATTATTATTACACCAGCATGAAGGCACCGCCACCCCCCCTTCCATGAGAGAAGCGCTGGCTAGAACTTATATACTTCATATATATTTTTAAATATTTTTCCTGTCGCATCCTGGGGAAGGGGTCAACCTGGGTAGCTAACCCTCCCCCAGGTTATCCTGGGTGGCTAACCTTTCCCCAGGTTATCCTGGATGGCTAACTCTCCCCCAGGTTATTCTGGGTGGTTAACCCTCCCCCAGGTTATCCTGGGTGGCTAACATTCCCCCAGGTTATCCTGGGTGGCTAACCCTTCCCCAGGTTATTCTTGGTGGCTAACCCTCCCCAGGTTATCCTGGGTGGCTAACCCTTCCCCAGGTTATCCTGGGTGGCTAACTCTCCTCCAGGTTATCCTGGGTGGCTAACCCTCACCCAGGTTATCCTGGGTGGCTAACCTTTCCCCAGGTTATCCTGGGTGGCTAACCCTTCCCCAGGTTATCCTGGGTGGCTAACCCTTCCCCAGGTTATCCTGGGTGGCTATCCCTCCACCAGGTTATCCTGGATGGCTAACCCTCCCCCAGGTTATCCTGGATGGCTAACCCTCCCCCAGGTTATCCTGGGTGGCTAACCTTTCCCCAGGTTATCCTGGGTGGCTAACCCTTCCCCAGGTTATCCTGGGTGGCTAACCCTTCCCCAGGGTATCCTGGGTGGCTAACCCTCCCCCAGGTTATCCTGGGTGGCTAACCTTTCCCCAGGTTATCCTGGGTGGCTAACCTTTCCCCAGGTTATCCTGGGTGGCTAACTCTCCCCCAGGTTATTCTGGGTGGTTAACCCTCCCCCAGGTTATCCTGGGTTGCTAACCCTCCCCCGGGTAAATCCTGGGTGGCTAACCTTTCCCCAGGTTATCCTGGGTGGCTAACCCTTCCCCAGGTTATCCTGGGTGGCTAACCCTTCCCCAGGTTATCCTGGGTGGCTAACCCTTCCCCAGGTTATCCTGGGTGGCTAACCCTCCCCAGGTTATCCTGGGTGGCTAACGCTTCCCCAGGTTAACCTGGGTGGCTAACCCTCCTCCAGGTTATCCTGGGTGGCTAACCCTCACCCAGGTTATCCTGGGTGGCTAACCTTTCCCCAGGTTATCCTGGGTGGCTAACCCTTCCCCAGGTTATCCTGGGTGGTTAACTCTCTGGGGGTTAAAAATCCCAACAAAATCTTATCTTAATACTTTGTTCTAAACCCGTAAGCTAAAACAATTCATTCATGTAGATTTTTTTTTAGTATTTGTTTTAATCCTTGATTAAATCTGCCTAAAATGCTGCGCTAAACCCCCAAGGGGTCACAGCGCCTGGGAAAATGACCCCGTGGCCTGGTGGCAAAAACTCTCGCTTCACACGGTGAGTGTCCGGGTTCGATTCCCGGCGAAGGGGTGAAAACATCGCAAGTGTTTCCTTACACCGGTTGTCTATGTTCACCCATCAGTAAAATGGGTACCTGGGTGTTAGTGGACTGGTGTGGGTGGCATCCTGGGACAAAACTGACCTAATTTGCGGGAAATGCTCAGCATAACAAGGGACTTTCTATATAGTAGTATGTCATTGATGTCAGCTATGGTCTGTATACCTTGTACATGTAGTAAATAAAGATAATATTATTATATCACTTGTGCGCTTTTGTTTTCAACATTATCATGGTTTACATACTTGGACTCGTCCTTCCGAACTGAGGGGTTACTTATGTCCTCAAAATAATCACTTAAAAAGTAATTAGGTAGCTCTAAACCCCCAAGGGTAATAAAGAGCCTGGGGCATGGGAGAATCAGGTTAGATTCAAGAGGAAAATTTATTTATTTCCTTGAATCAAGAGCTCTTCCCTGGCATCAAGGCACCCCCACTTAATGAACAACATTATTTTATCAAAACATCATCAATATTTAATGTAAATTTTGTACTGTATGCTGTATTATAGCTCTGATTTATTAATCGTGGCACTATTAAACACTGATAATGTTTCAAGTTGAATTTTTGAGTTTGGGTGAATGATCAACAGGTAATATGGTCAAAGTTTATTCAGTCTTCTGGGTAGTGAAGGATGACTTGTGGGGTCCAGGCTGCAACACTGGCTGCAACACTAGGATGCGTCATTACCTGGAACACTTGGCTGCAACACTGGCTGCAACACTAAGCTGCATCACTGGCTGGAACACTAGGCTGCATCACTGGCTGCAACACTAGGCTGCATCACTGGCTGCAACACTGGCTGCAACACTAGGCTGCAACACTGGCTGGAACACTAGGCTGCATCACTGGCTGCAACACTAGGCTGTATCACTGGCTGCAACACTAGGCTGCGTCATTACCTGTTACACTAGGCTGCAACACTGGCTGGAACACTAGGCTGCAACACTGGCTGGAACACTAGGCTGCATCACTGGCTGCAACACTAGGCTGCGTCATTACCTGTTACACTAGGCTGCAACAGTGGCTGGAACACTAGGCTGCATCACTGGCTGGTACACTAGGCTGCATCACTGGCTGCAAAACTAGGCTGCGTCATTACCTGGAACACTAGGCTGCAACACTGGCTGAAACACTAGGCTGCATCACTGGCTGCAACATTGGCTGGAACACTAGGCTGCATCACTGGCTGCAACACTAGGCTGCGTCATTACCTGTTACACTAGGCTGCAACACTGGCTGGAACACTAGGCTGCATCACTGGCTGGAACACTAGGCTGCATCACTGGCTGCAACACTAGGCTGCGTCATTACCTGTTAACACTAGGCTGCAACACTGGCTGGAACACTAGGCTGCATCACTGGCTGCAACACTAGGCTTCGTCGTTACTTGGAACACTAGGCTGCATCGTTACCTGGAACACAGTATCATCAGTTGAAACACTGATTCATTGTTAAATGCAACATTCATCACATCAACCAACAATGTTCACTCATCAGTAAAATGGGTACCTGGGTGTTAGTCGACTGGTGTGGGTCACATCCTGTGACAAAACTGACCTAATTTACCCAAAATGCTCAGCATAACAAGGGGCTTTCTATATAGTAGTATGTGTAGGGAACTGGACTCCTAAGATTAATGAACTGTAATTTTTATGATAAAAATAAAATTTTACCACCGAATTATGTTAATGACATTTTCGCTCAGTTCAGGCTGATAGACTTTAATACCTATAGGGTAAGATTTGTTCGGATTTTTAACAAAGAGGGTTAGCCACCCATACCCATCCTGTGGGCGGCAGTCAAAACATGACATAGGTACATAATGGATCCAGGGACTGTACCTCAACATTAAAGAGGTACATAATGGGTCCAGGGTCTGTACCTCAACATTACTGAGGTACATAATGGGTCTAGGGACTGTACCTCAACATTACAGAGGTACATAATGGGTCCAGAGACTGGACCTCAACATTACAGAGGTACTTAATGGGTACAGGGACTGCACCTCAACATTACAGAGGTACATAATGGGTCTAGGGACTGTACCCCAACATTACAGAGATAAATAATGGGTCCAGAGACTGTACCTCAACATTACAGAGGTACATAATGGGTCCAGGGTTTGGGCAGGAAAGTTCTGAGAGCTGAACAGGTTACAGTAGTACTGTATTATTTACATATTTATATCTGGTCAAAATCGTAATGCGTTATTAACGCAAATATGAATTAGGTCGCACACGCAAAAAGCGGCAATGCTTTATTTACAGTGAACAAAGTCAGAGTATTTTTTCCAGAATGGTTTGTAATATATCACTGTGGGTAAAATACTTTGACATTTCTTGAGCATTTTTGAGTGAACAATGGGACTAGTACCTTTATTTTCTGGAAAATATTCGCAGAATCATTGAACTTGTTTATTTTGATAAGCAAAACCCATGTTCAGACCTTGCTATCTTTCCTGACGACACTTTCCTCAAACTCTTCCTTACAACTTTCTACTTTGTATTGGACTGATGAAGCCACTGTGTGGCGAAACGTTTCCACAATAAAGATACCCAAGTGTTGCATATGTGTCTAATTTATCAACTATTTGTGGTTGCAGGAGTCGATTCATAGCTCCTGGCGTGTGTGTGTGTGTGTGATCAAGACTCTTGGTGTGGTAATGGCAGGTGGTGCTGTTTGTGATGTCATAAAAACTCAGGTTAGTTGATGTTTTTTCTTCTAAAAACCGACTTGTAAATATGTTGACGCGACGCTCCCTGGAATTGTTCCTGCATAACAGCTGTTTCTAAGACACCCTCTCCCTTCCCTCCCTTGAAGGGGTCTTACTCTCCCTTCCCTCCCTTGAAGGGGGTCTTACTCTCCCTTCCCTCCCTTGAAGGGGTCTTACTCTCCCTTCCCTCCCTTGAAGGGGGTCTTACTCTCCCTTCCCTCCCTTGAAGGGGGTCTTACTCTCCCTTCCCTCCCTTGAAGGGGGTCTTACTCTCTTACTACTCGAGTCTCGGTACGTTTCGCCACCTCTCGACATCTCACGATTACACTCAATTCCTCAATTAGAAGAAACATCACCCCTATCACACCTGCTCCACGACTCGTGAATTCTCTTATTACTCTTACAGAGGCGTGAGAAATATTTTCCCAATGTTCCTTCATCCTCTGATAACAGCTTTAAGGAAATAAACACTTGGGAAACCCGTCAACTGAATACTGTGTACAACACAAGTGTTGTTAGTGTCAACTCTGCTGCAGCCATTTTTATGTTCATAAATTCTCGTTGACAAGTCTCCCGGTTTCTCTTCTTCCATTGCAAAAACACAATTGCATAAAAAAATACCGGAACGGGTAGTGTTTGATCCCATGGCGAGTGAATCGTAAAACTCCCGACCAGTGCGTAAACCACTGAACAACTGGCTACATAAGATTCATCCAGCTTTGGAGTATTAACCCAGGAGGGTTAATTAACCAGCATAGCCCAAAACATCAAACCAATGGTAATTATTTCCACTGTGATCGTAGGAATGTACAGTGAACATTACTGCACTGGAAATACTAACTGGTAAAGAAGGTTTACTTCCCAGGATGTCTCAGTTATAGCAACAACAAGGCGAAGGGAATCACATCATCTGGATGTCGTGAAGGCAAACTTATTCTGTTAATATCTTGACTGATGTAAGAGTAAGAGTTGTGTGATATCTTATCGAAGGGCAGGGAGCTGGTGACGTCTGGTGTTGACGTCAGCCTTGGGTGCTTACTGAGTTCTCGTACTACTACTCACTGAGTTTTCTTCTTTAAGCACGAGAGATAGAGAGAGAGAGAGAGAGAGAGAGAGAGAGAGAGAGAGAGAGAGAGAGAGAGAGAGAGAGAGAGAGAGAGAGAGAGAGAGAGAGAGAGAGAGAGAGAGAGAGAGAGAGAGAGAGAGAGAGAGAGAGAGTTGGTGCTCACTGAAATGCTATCTTCACTGAGTTCTCACTCGCTAAGAGTACTCACAGAGTTGCACCCGTCGGATGTACTCGTTTAAATACTCTACTCACTGAGGCTGACGGAATACTTCCTGACATTTCTGTGACTCATCTGTGTTCACAGCTTTCAAATGTGCCCTTGTGTACTTACCTGTTTCACGCCTCTCCACACTTTCAATTCATCTGGGTATTTTATACGTCGTGATCATATCACTTCTGGTTCTTCTGTCCTCCATCGTCACGAGTGTTAACTCTTTTGGGACTAGTTTCTTTGGAAACCTTTGCTCTTTTTTCCAGTTTCTTGATATACTTGATCAGGTGTGGGTTTCATACTGGCGCTGCATACTTGAAGTTGTGCCTTACATAAATCGTGTATAGTATTGTGAATGGCTCTTTGTTCTGGTTCCAGAAAGCTAATCTTACATTAAAATAACAAGCATTTACTGAAGAGGTTATTCCATTGATAGGTATTTCTGGTGATATGCTTGGCAAAAAGCTTACCCCAAGGTCTTTAGTGAAGTTTGCAGCCTCTGTCCCCCGCGACTATACTCAGTTTCTGGTCTTTTTGTCTCTTCCATAGTTTTAATAACCTTGTATTTGCTGGGATTGAAATAAATTTTTCCAGGTCCAATTGAAACATTTCCTTTCGTTTAACTGGATTAAGTTCATATCATCTGCCAAAAGAGAAACATCTGACTATCTCTTCAGGTATGGCACTCACATATACCAGGAACAGTACCAGTCCCAACACCGACTCTAGTGGAACCCCACTTGTTACACTTGCCCATTCTGTCACGTCTTCTTTTAAATCACTTTTTGTCTCGGTGTTTCAAAGTGCTCTGTGAGTCACTAATGTTTTCCTTGTTATTCCTGCCAGTTTATTCCAGTGTTTTATGAAGTACAGTGCTAAAGTCTTCTTACAGTCCAAGAAAGTGCGTTCCAATTATCTCTCTTTCTCTTGCCTCACTTCTGTTACATTAACACAAATCACCAGGTTTATGGCCTAGGATTTTCCCCTCTCTAGTAAACCCATGTTAACTGTTGGTTAGGAAACCACTTCTCTCCAAGTGTTCTTCTGCTCTCCTGATTATCTTTTCCATTACCTTACACAGCAGTTGAATATTACAGTCACGACCTTCACGATCTCCGGCAGTTCCCACATAGTCTTAGACTTCCTGAAAATCTTAGCTGGTGGTTCAGGCAGTGCTTCAGCTCACTCTCACGGAATTCATGGTGACGCTTTTCAGGTTCCATTGTCCTTGATGTATTAAGATTACTCATATTTTGTTTTGCAACTTTGTTATTGATATGGTGTCCAGTACCCTTTGGTGTACCGTTTCTTATTGACTCTCAGCACTTGCCATTTTCCACTGAGAACGCCTCTTTGAATGACTATGCTCAGCTCCTTCCTAACTTCGTTGTTATTTCATGTGATCTCATCTCATTCATTCTTGTTTTATTATCTGGTCTAACCTAACCTAAACTAATGATAAAACTGTGTATGAAAAATTCTCTCATCAACTTCATATACTGATAGTGGGTGTTAAAGGTGAACACTGGGAGGAACAACATCTGAACGTACTTGTCAATAATCTTCGTCTGTGCATAACTAGTCTCACGCTTCAGAACTCACGTCATACTCAGGCATATACACAAGGTTTACTGGGTCTCTGGTAAGCAACAGCTGCCACGAGCACTCAAGCAACACGTGGTCATTTGAGTATATAAGAGATGGGAAGACCCATCGTCACCACATACTTCTGCAGTCATGGCTATTGGTGTCCTGATGAAGACCTGCCTGCTGGGCGCGCTCGCCCTCCTCTGCATAGGTATGAACTAATTACAAGCACGCTCACACAAACACTTTAATCCCCAAGAACTCAACTAACTACACAAACAATTATTTTTTAACTCTTCGTGTCAAAAAATCTTATAGACTTTTTGTCTACTTCTCACGAACCCTCTTCCCTCAACACTCACCACGCCCACACCACTAACAACTCACCACCCTTCACACCCACATCACTCACTCACCATTCCTCACGCCCACAGGTGCCGCCCACGCTGACGAGAACCCTTGTGAGCCTACGGACACGTCACCCATCGACTACCAGCAGGTGAGCCTTTCTACCTCATCTCAATAAATAGAAATAAGTATATATTATAATATGAAAATACAATAAATTCAAAATAATATAAACGTCTTCAATAGGCAAGAAAATTAATGAAACAAAAATCACTTTTATTTGACAATTATTTAGAATGCATCTTTGGAGATGCTTGATTAAGTCCCAGGATGGGAAGAAAAGTTTTTATAATTTGAGTTACCAGTGAAATGTTACAGCCACGGTATATAAGGCATGTTTATTTTCTAGAGAGTTTAATGAGAGTGATACTTTAGAAAATATTGGATCTCAACGCCTTATAATAGGGTTGTATTAAATTAAATTTGTTTATGGTTAAAATGTTGGCAATAAAAGACTAGAGACGGTGGTGGACAGTGCCATGTAAGGTCACTGCTGTGTGTGGCTGGTTGGTGGAGCAACTCCTGGAGAGGTAAGAGAGTGTGAAGTGTGTGAGGAGGTAAACACACTCTCAGCACAGTGCTCACACTGTACAGTGCAAATTGCACTGTACAGTGTCTGTATAACTTGGGAAGTGGTTACTTGTATTACTGGTTTCACTGTTCCTCTTAAACTCTCCTCTGGGTCTGGTTTTGTAAACTTTCTGCTACACCTTCTCACAGGCGCTCTGTATGTCATTCTTCTTCTACGAAGCTCAGAGGTCAGGTAAACTACCAGAAAATAACCGCGTCCCTTGGCGAGGTGACTCTGCCCTGGACGACGGCTCTGATGTGGGTCATGACCTTACTGGTGGCTACTACGATGGTAAGTACACACAGACACACACACGCACACACACACACACACACGGGAGGAAAGAGGAACAATGGGAGATATAATCATGACATACAAAAATACTTCGGGGCACTATTAGGGTAGACTATGATAAGCTCTTGCCTGGAGATATAACAAAATTAAGATAATTTGGTTGAAAATTACTTTAACTAGGCCAAATTAATATCAGAAAACATTTCTTCTATAAAAGGCTGATGTAGAAGTGGAATAATGTTATCAATGGGAAGCAGACAGCATACAAGGATTCATAAATGGAATAACGAAAGGGATTTTTGACATCAGTACGTCGAAAGCATAGAGAAAAGATCTAGAGCTAGAGGTCATTCGTAACTCAAATTCAAACAACTAATCATATATATTTTTAAATCGCAAGATAGAACAAAGCTTTACTTTTATAGAAGAATAAATCCTTATCTGCAAATTCCCATCAGAGTGATATTTTTCGTAGAGTGACTTGAAAAAGATTACCAGTGAGGGAAATGCGAATAAAGATTACCTTGTGTTTTATTTACCATTCAGCCTCAGGTTTATAGCCTTAATCTGCTAATTCCATCATCTATTTTAACGTCTCCCACAGCTGGTGACATGGTTAAGTATGGCTTCCCAATGTCCAATTCCATCACCATGTTGGCCTGGGGTCTCCTCGACTTCTCCGACGGCTATAGTAAAGCGGGTGAGTTCAGTTTTGCTCCACTGGCTTATTGCTGAATCGACTGTAATAATTTATATTACCTTGAATTAAAGCATTTCCCACGAGGACGCATAAATAAAACATAGACTACAAAGGATCTTCATATGTCGGCCTAAATTCTGTTTTATTTTCTCTCAATGTGGGATTTCTTGTTTGCTGAGTATTGTTTACATGAAAATTTGAAAATTACGTTTATATGTTGATATTGTTCACAGGCCAGACTGATTACGCGTTGGATGCCATCAAGTGGGGCACTGACTACTTCATCAAGTGTTACACCTCTACGAATGAGTTCTGGGGCCAGGTGAGCAGCTAGTTAACTTATGATAGTTACATTGTGGAAGCACCACAGTGTGAAGGACGTTGTGGGAGCACCCACAGTGTGAAGGACATTGTGGGAGCACCCGCAGTGCGCAGCTACTCTATTCTATATTATAGTTACAAATTGGAAACACCACAGTATTAAGGACATTGTGGGAGCTACTCTGTTCATAGTGGAAATAAAAACTAAATGTATTTACAGTCTGGGTTGCGTACATGAGGTAGTGAAATTTATGAAACTGAAGATTTTAGAGCATGAGAAGGACAACAGGCTTCATAAATGGACCATGGACCCTTGGTTAACGCACTCGCTTGCTAGTTTTAGGACTTGCCCGCCATGGGCTCGAGATCCACCCGTTATGTGATTCGTTTGCAATCGCTTAATTGCGATTTCGTGAGTCAATAGACTTAATATCATTTAATGTAGGCGAAACGCATGTATATTGAAAAGAGAATATAATACAGGCAAACAATTGCATGTGTTTGGTCGTTTTTCAGGTCGGAAACAGTGAGATTGACCACTACTTGTGGGAACGACCAGAAGTCATGACGGAGGAACGACCTTCTTACAAGATTGACGAGGAAAATCCTGGTTAGTGTAACTGTGTCCTGATAATCCTGTATGGTCAGTCGGGGTCCTGATGACCATGGCTGGTCAGAGTCCTGATGATACACAAATTAACTCAAGTCTTAACCCCACAACCCCTTGTTTCTCATCGTAGTATTTTGAACTAGCAGAATGTCTCATCTCTGACTAGAAATTATGTTTCTCAATTCAGTGATACATACGTTTATGGAAGTACTCTAGACGAGCGTACTGGTGAACTAGAGAAGTTGTTGAATGTACGTTTACTGCCGAAACGTATCGCCCGCACAGCAGGCTTTTTTCAGTTGAATACAGAGATGATTTTAATACTGGAGACAGTGGAAGAAGAGGAGAGGTAGAGTAGAGAAGTGAGTAATCGGTCACTTTTCTGGTCTCAGGTACGGAGCTGGCTGCTGAGACAGCTGCTGCTCTTGCTGCTTCCTACTTGGTATTCAAGGTCAGCTTTCTCAATGTCTGTTTTCCTCTCCTCTTATTACCTGTTGTTTACGTTGCTTCCTTCCGTTTCCTTCTTTTCCTGTTAATTCTTCCTCATTGTTATTTTCCTGTTGTTCCATTCCAGATTATTTCTTTATATTTTCTGTCACTTTCTTCCTGTCACTGTCTTCCTCCTCCTCTCTATTATCCAGTAACAGCTCCTGTTCCTTCACTCACTTCTTTCCTTGCTACTTCCCTTGCTACTTTCTTCACAACTTCCCTTGCTACTTCCCTCGCTACTTCCCTTGCTACATTCCTCGTTACTTCCCTTGCTACTTCCCTTGCTACTTCCTCACTACTTCCCTCGCTATTTCCCTCGCTACTTTCCTCGATACTTCCCTTGCTACTTCCTCGCTACTTTCCTCAATACTTCCCTTGCTACTTCTCTCGCTACTTCACAACTTCCTATGCCACTTCTCTCCACTACTTCCATCGCTACTTCCCTTACTTGCTACTTCCCTCGCTACTTTCCTTTCTACATCCCTCGCTACTTCTCTTGTTGCTTCCTCGTTATTTCTCGCTACTTCCCTCCACACTTCCCTTGCTACTTCCCTCGTTATTCCCCTCACTACTTTCTTCTCTACTTCCCTCGCTACTTCCCTTGCTATTTCACTGCTACTTC
This sequence comes from Cherax destructor, assembly GCA_009830355.1. NCBI lineage: Eukaryota > Metazoa > Arthropoda > Malacostraca > Decapoda > Parastacidae > Cherax > Cherax destructor. The sequence goes on from WNWK01000028.1 coordinate 969,932, forward strand.
CCTCGCTATTTCCCCTCACTACTTCCCTCGCTACTTTCCTTGCTACTTCTTTTACTACTTTCTTTGCCGCTTCCCTTGCTACTTCTCTCACTACTTCTGTCGTTACTTCCCTTACTAGTTCCCTCGTTACTTCCCTTGCTTCTTCCATTGCTATTTCACTCGCTACTTATTACTTCTCTTGCTACTTCCCTTACTACTTCCTTTGCTACTTCCTTCGACTCTTTCCTTCCTACTTTGTTACTTCCCCTGCTACTTCCCTCTCTAATTCCATCACTACTTCCCTTGCTATTTCCCTCACTACTTCCCTTGCTACTTCCCTTACTACCTCCCTTACTATGTTTCCTCACTACTTCCCTCGGCACTCACCCCGTCACTTCCCGCCTCAGGATACGGACGCAGACTACGCCGAAGAGATGCTCGCCCTGGCCAAGGAACTCTACGAGTTCGGTGACAACTTCCGTGGAAACTACGACGATGCGATCCCCGACGCCTACGAGTAAGTACGCGTCTCATGCGAGGAAAGGGAAGGGGTAGGTCCACTTCCCTGGATTGGGAGCTCTTCCCAGTATCAGCGACACCATGAGCACTAGAATTTTCCCAAGTATAATGAATTGTACTGTTGAATCCCGATCAACTTTCGATAATTAATTGACTTTTCGTATTTGACAACGAGTACCGGAAGCTTGAAGCATCTTCCGGTAATCGCTGTCTCTGATTGGTCAGGTTCATGGAGAATAAATCTTGCGTCTTTCACCCGTCAACGAATTTATTCTGTGTATTTCTGCAGTTCATTTAACGGGTATGGTGACGAGCTGCTGTGGGCTGCTCTGTGGCTGTACAGAGCTACGGAGGACGAGTCTTACCTCACCCGCGCCGGGGGTCACTGGGACGAGTTCAGCTTTGAGTATTCTGCAGCGTATCAGTTCTCCTGGGACGACAAGACGGCCGGAATCTATGTGAGTCTCGCTGCATGAGAGAGTTTATTGTCGACGAGTGTAGAGACGAAGACGCAAAGTTTCCCTACATGTTGAGCTTCATGTCATGAACTGGTGAAGCTCTACACAGAGCGACTGTGGCCCCGGTGGCCTGGTGGCTAAAGCTCTCGCTTCACACACGGAGGGCCCGGGTTCGATTCCCGGCGGGGTGGAAACATTTCGATGTGTTTCCTTACACCTGTTGTCATGTTCACCAAGCAGTAAATAGGTACCTGGGTGTTAGTCGACTGGTGTGGGTCGCATCCTGGGGGACAAGATTGAGGACCCTATTGGAAATAAGACAGACGCACTGACTTTCTTGGGTTATCCTGGGTGGCTAACCCTCCGGGGTTAAAAATCTTATCTTATCTTATTTCTTAAAGGAAAGCTTGTTTTGTTGTCTTGTTTTTTCTTCATGTTATAGAGAGTAAAGTGTTGGAACGTTACCTTCAGCACGAAATACAAAGTTCTACTTGTACTTTCTTCCATGCGTCTTTAAGTCTGTATCTCCTTCGTCTTCAAAACCTGTGTCTCCACTGTTTCTAAAATTACTGCTAAGAAAATATCGGATAAACTTGTGAATAAATAAACATATAAAAAGAGTAATGCATACGTATTTTTGGTAAATTTAAAAAACACAATACACAAATAACCCGAACATAAGAGAAATTTATGACGACATTTCAGTCCTACCTGGAGTATTAACTAGTCACTAACACACGAAGGTAAGGGAATAGTCACACCTCAATCAATGACTCATCAGTCGTACACTGAAACAACTAGCTGGTACGTGGCATTTTGTGTTTCTGAAACAGTTCTTGTGATTCCCACAGGCGCTCTTCTGGCTGCTGGATGGTTCCCAGAAATATTTGGACCACCTCACCACCTACCTGGATTTCCTGCAGAACTCCGCCCCATACACCCCAGAGGGTCTGGTCTTCCTCTCCGAGTGGGGATCAAACAGGCATGCTGCTAATGTTGCCTTCCTCGCTCTCTGGGTCAGTTGTTTCTCTATAGTTCAACTCTGTGATATTTTTTTTTTTCGACACTGGCCGACTCCTACTAAGGTAGGGTGACCCTGTGAAGGAAATACATATACCATCATTCATTCATTAGCTGTCTTGCCAGATGTGAGCAGACATCAGAGTTCATTGACCCCTCGAACAGCAGAATCCTAACCCGTCCTTCAGAGTGTACGTACTGTAATTCCTACCTCCAGGACTCAAGTCCGTCTAATGTTAATAATAATAATAATAATTTCTACAATTACATGATACATATTATACCCAAAAGACTTCAACATGGACAATAACTATTTATCTATATCATAAAGTCCCTTCTTGCGCAAGAGCAGCTGTCAACTATATTAGTTGTTTCTCTCTTGTTTCTAACACGCAAATAAAAATACGTAACTCTTTTAAACTGTCAACCTATAGCACAAAATGTGATCTTTAAGCACCGCTGTGTGTGTGTGTGTGTGTGTGTGTGTGTGTGTGTGTGTGTGTGTGTGTGTGTGTGTGTGTGTGTGTGTGTGTGTGTGTGTCTGTGTGTGTTTGTGTGTGTGTGTGTGTTGTGTGTTGTGTGTTGTGTGTGTGTGTGTGTGTGTGTGTGTGTGTGTGTGTGTGTGTGTGTGTGTGTGTGTGTGTGTGTGTGTGTGTGTGTGTGTGTGTGTGTGTGTGTGTGTGTGTGTGTGTGTGTGTGTGTGTGTGTGTGTGTGTGTGTGTGTGTGTGTGTGTGTGTGTGTCTGTAAATTCCAGCCTTGATGCTTTGCTTCTTATATATTTCAAGGCTGCCAAACAAGGTGTGGACACGTCAGAGAACAGCCAGTGGGGTCAGGGTCAGATGGACCAGTTGCTGGGTGCCAACTCTCGCTACAACATGAGCTTCGTTGTGGGCTTCGGTGACAAGTATCCTGAGAGACCTCACCACCGCTCCAGGTACACACACATGACAATTTTGCGATCTTTTTATCATTACCAGTTACAAATGCGAATTGTTTCAGCTACGTCACTGTGACTCCAAAACATAAGTTTTCTAACGTGATTTCTCTCTCCCTGATCTTCAGTTCGTGTCCCGAACCCCCTGAGGTTTGTGACTTCGGCTGGGCTTTCACCCAGCCTGGCCCCAACCCACACGTCCTGTATGGTGCCTTGGTCGGTGGACCAGACGAGGTTGGTAAATCCAATTATCTGGACCGGGGCAGATTAGAGTGCTTTGGTTAATTAAGATTATCACTCGTAATCCTCCATGGTTCTTGTTTAATCTATTGAGCATAATTTCGACTTTTTTTCATCAAATACTTAAGTGTTTAAGAGTGAGAATTTTGCTGTAAGAAAGACTTTGTCCTAGTTTTAAATTCATGAGTGTAAGATACAAGAATCTTTCATAATTTTCGTGAGGATTAAAGATTCCTTATCTTGCGTGACCTTATCATCTATAACCTCCCTGCCATCAGTGACCTAAACGTGTATTGTGTGACCTCGTCAACAATATCAACCTTTCTTCAGCTCATGTCGTCGTTTCGCTCCCTTCTTCAGAACGGCGACTACGTGGACGACCGCTCTAACTACGTGCAGAACGAGGTCGCCTGTGACTACAACGCTGCCTACAGCGGTGCTCTAGCTGCTGTCGTAGAGCTTATTTAAGAGCTTCTCTCGTAGAGCTTAGTTAAGAGCTGCTCTTACAGATCTCAGAAGATTCTTCGCCACGCAATACTAAATGCATTGTCTAAGTAACTGACTGCTGAGTCTATTGTGATCCCTCTTTCTCTCTCTCTCTCTCTCTCTCTCTCTCTCTCTCTCTCTCTCTCTCTCTCTCTCTCTCTCTCTCTCTCTCTCTCTCTCTCTCTCTCTCTCTCTCTCTCTCTCTCTCTCTCTTTCATCAATAACTACTCCTTTCTTATTCTCTCTTTAATTGATTATTCTAATAAATTCGACTGAATCAGATAACTTGTCTTCTGAATGGAAATTTATTAAATTAAAAAAAAAAAAATGTATATTGTTATCCCTATGATGTATTTTTTTTATTAGTTAGGCAGTCTACCCAAAAACTGTTGAAAGTGTTATTGTTGAAAATGGTATAAAAAACAAGTTGATGATTGTCTGTTGCTTATACCTGGTAAGGTGTATGATAGTTATTATTGATAGAATGAAAAGTAAGACGGTACCAGGTGGGGGGGTCTGTCGAATCTCGGTACCTTGCGCCACATCTCGACTACTCACGAATGATCGCCACCTCTCGACTACTCACGAATGATCGCCACATCTCGACTACTCACGAATGATCGCCACCTCTCGACTACTCACGAATGATCGCCACATCTCGACTACTCACGAATGATCGCCACCTCTCGACTACTCACGAATGATCGCCACCTCTCGACTACTCACGAATGATCGCCACCTCTCGACTACTCACAAATGATCGCCACCTCTCGACTACTCACGAATGATTGCCACCTCTCGACTACTCACAAATGATCGCCACCTCTCGACTACTCACAAATGATCGCCACCTCTCGACTACTCACGAATGATCGCCACCTCTCGACTACTCACAAATGATCGCCACCTCTCGACTACTCACGAACGATCGCCACCTCTCGACTACTCACAAATGATCGCCACCTCTCGACTACTCACAAATGATCGCCACCTCTCGACTACTCACAAATGATCGCCACCTCTCGACTACTCACGAACGATCGCCACCTCTTGACTACTCACGAACGATCGCCATTTCTTGACTACTCACAAATGATCGCCACCTCGACTACTCCGAACGATCGCCACTTGCTATCACAAATGATCGCCAATCCTCTCGACTACTCACAAATGATCGCCACCTCTCGACTACTCACAAATGATCGCCACCTCTCGACTACTCACGAACGATCGCCACCTCTCGACTACTCACGAACGATCACACTCAATTCCTCAATTGGAATAAACATCGCCGCTATCATACCTACTCCACAACTCGTGAACTCTCTTATATAAACTCTTATAGAAGCGTGTGAAATATTGTTCTACTGTTCCCTCATCCTCTGATAATAACAGTTTTAAGGAAATAAACACTTGAGAAACCCGTCAACTGAATTTCGTGTACAACACAAACGCTGTTAGTGCCAACTCTGCTGCAGCCATTTTTATTTTTATAAAATCTCTTTGACAAGTCTCACCCGCTTTCCTCTTTCCCATCGTAAAAACACAAATTGCAAATTAACCAAGGAACGGGTAGGTTTTGAACTCAGGCCAGTGCGTTAGTCACTGGGCCAGCAAGTTACATAAGATTCATCCAGAGAATTGTATTTCTATACATCATTTGTGTTCACGGAGTGGTGGTCCATGCTAACCAACCTGTGGTGTATAGAAATACACCTAGATGGATGAATTTTATGTAGCCAGCTGGCTCAGGGGTTTACGCACTGGCCTGGAGTTTTACAATTCACTCGCCATGGGTTCTAACCCCACCTGTTAAGAGATATGATAAGATTTTGTTCGAATTTTTAACCCCGGAGGGTTAGCCACCCAGGATAACTCAAGAAAGGCAGTGCGTCATCAAGGACTGTCTGTCTTATTTCCATTGAGGGTTCTTAAATCTTGTCCCCCAGGGTGCGACCCACACCAGTCGACTAACATTCAGGTACCTACTTACTTCCTAGGTGAACGGGACGGCAGATGTAAGGCAACATACCCAATGTCTCCACCCTTGCCGAGTATTGAACCACGGACTCTCAGTGTCCGTGGTACGATAAGGCTCTTAGAGCCTGGAGAGAATGGACCTAGTAGTGGCTAGCGAAACGGCCAGGCCAAGATCTGTGAATCGACCCTTGATACTACACATAGGTGAGCACAAACACACAACCACGGGACATCGTGGGTTAAATCATGTCGTATTGATCGCAGGGAATTTGGGTATACTCCAGTTGTCTTTAGAGGGAATGTTAGGAGAGTTTTTCTCAGTAAGGTCACCAACTGAAGCGCTGACAAGAGTGGGGACTTGGGTTACTTACGGCAAGAGTGGGGACTCACGGCAAGAGTTTATATAGTGTGAGTAACAACATCATAACAAGGGAGAGGTCAAGTGTTAACATGATGGTTGGTCTTGTGTTGTCGAGTTTGTGCAGGAGTTCTTGCGTTTTCAGACGTCTGGGGTAATGGACTAAGATGTCCTCATCATACCGGACCCATGTGAAGGTTTTCGGAATGTTCGTAGAAATCTTGGTGAAGCTCTCTTCGTACTTACTGGGCCGCCAGCGTCGGGGCTGGACTCAGCTGTACCTTCAACATTATCGTTCATAAAACTGGTAGTTATAATACGTCCATCACATTAGCGCATGTGATGTTAGATCTTGCTTAAACCACACTGCCACACGACACAACCATCTCCATTTCCGACATCCTTCACCGACTACTACTACTACTACTACTAATAATAATAATAGTAATTGTAATACAACACTCTGATGCCCTTATATATAGCCTGTCTCCTGTAATATTAATCATGTCTTTGAAGTGATTGAAGTCAAAGTAACAAAGCACTTTCATTAAAGATATCCTAAGTAAAAGGGTTCATGTTCATTTCCCTGAAGATGTCGGCAGATACTTGCTTCATACTTCAAGCATAAACTCAAGGTTGACCTGTATGAGAAGCAACAGCTGCAAAAGACCCACAGCTGAGGCGTGTGTGTGTGTGTGTGGGTGTGTGTGTGTGTGTTTATAAGAGAGATGGGAAGACCCATCATCACCACAGACTTCCACAGTCATGGTTACTGGTGCTCTGGTGAAGACCTGCCTGCTGGGGGCGCTCGCCCTCCTCTGCATAGGTATGGACTAGTTTAACACACACACACACGAGTGTGGACGGACGTCAACCACGACGTCTTGAAGAAAAGACGTCTCTACATGTGAAGGAACATTTACGTGAATGGTATTCCAAAACATACGAAAGAAAAATTTGTGCGGAAGACTGTTTATTTTTCCAGAAAGTAAAAGTTTAATGTGTTTTTAGATAAATTATTTAAACAATTTAGTAGCCCATGGTATAGAATATGGCAGAGAGCATTAGATCAAAACATAGGAGAAAAAGAATATTGTGGATAGAAGGACACACTGACAAAATTGGAATAAAATAAAGTAAGACAGTAAGCACTGATAGACAAAATAAGAGAAATTAAATGTTGATGAGAGTGTAATGAACATTGTCAATGGTGATGAAGTGTGTCCCACACGTAGACTAAAAAGGGAAAAAACAACAGTGGAAATGAGAGTGTTTCATTACTAGTGGTGTTTCAGACTTTAACAAGGAAAATTTAACTTCGAAAACTACAATGGAAGCAATGAAGGTTCCAATACAACAGAAACTGGAATAAAAGCAATGAAGGTTCCAATACAACAGAAACTGCAATAGAAACAATAAAGGTTCCAATACAGAAACTGCAATAGAAACAATGAAGGTTCCAATACAACATAAACTGCAATAGAAGCAATGAAGGTTCCAATACAACATAAACTGCAATGGAAGCAATGAAGGTTCCAATACAACATAAACTGCAATAGAAACAATGAAGGTTCCAATACAACATAAACTGCAATGGAAGCAATGAAGGTTCCAATACAGAAACTGCAATAGAAGCAATGAAGGTTCCAATACAGAAACTGCAATAGAAACAATGAAGGTTCCAATACAACATAAACTGCAATAGAAACAATGAAGGTTCCAATACAACGTAAACTGCAATGGAAGCAATGAAGGTTCCAATACAACAGAAACTGCAATAGAAACAATGAAGGTTCCAATACAGAAACTGCAATGGAAGCAATGAAGGTTCCAATACAACAGAAACTGCAATAGAAACAATGAAGGTTCCAATACAATACATGGGGAAAATACTGAAAGAACAAGATCTAATAATAAATAAAAGAGATGAAAATGATCAGGAATTTGGTATAAGAAAAATAAGGATGATAAGGAGAAGGAGATGAAAGACTTGGAAGAATATAATAACTTAAACAGGTGACAGCTATGTTTGTTTAACACGGCTAAAGACACAGCTAAAACAACAGACGCAGCTAAAACAACAGACGCAGCTACTTCAGAATGTTTCAGATAATATTAAGCAAAGCTTTGAGAAGGAGAGGAAAGGGATAGAAGAATATAAACCTAAAATAGAAGACAGTTATACCAAAAAACACTATAGGAAAAAAACAGAAATAAAACAACAGAGCTAAATATAGGAAGATAAACCAAAACCACTATAAAAACTATATATATACATACATATATATATATATATATATATATATATATATATATATATATATATATATATATATATATATATATATATATATATATATATATATATATATATGAAACATCTATAACAAAAAAAAATATTTTGAACTTTTGTTAGGCTAAATCTGGAATAATACACAGGAGCTGTATACAGGATATACACCCTGAGGTGTGTATTTCTCCGGGTGTATATAAGATGAGAAATTATTTTCGTCACCCATTTCAGGTATTAAAGTATTGATGTCAGGAGGTGAGCAAGTGACCGTGCAGCCTCGAGTAGTCGATAGGCTTCAAACCCCACCAACCAACAGTGTGGGGAGCCAACACATGAAAACATATACATGAACAATTTAGAAATTGTGCGAAGAGGAGATATAAAATGGGTAATAGGGTGTCGAGGTTGGCTGATAGCAGGGAGACGTGATAACCATAGATAACACTTCAACCATGACGGCAACACTAAGATAAGGAAGATTCCTTAGTGTTAGCAACAGGAACACACACACACACACACACACACACACACACACACACACACACACACACACACACACACACACACACACATATGAGCATATGGGCGACTGGCAAACCTAAGATTAGCGTTCCGTTACCTTAACAAGGAATCGTTCAAGACACTGTACACCGTGTACGTCAGACCCATACTAGAGTATGCAGCACCAGTCTGGAACCCACACCTGGTCAAGCACGTAAAGAAACTAGAGAAAGTGCAAAGGTTTGCGACAAGGTTAGTTCCACAACTCAGGGGTCTGTCCTATGAAGAAAGGTTGAGGGAAATAGGACTAACAACACTGGAGGAAAGAAGGGTCAGAGGAGACATGATAACGACATACAAAATACTGCGGGGAATTGACAAGGTAGACAGGGACAGGATGTTCCAGAGAGGGAACACAGAAACAAGGGGACACAACTGGAAGCTGAAGACTCAGATGAGTCAAAGGGATGTTAGGAAGTATTTCTTCAGCCACAGAGTAGTCAGGAAGTGGAATAGTCTAGAGAAAGATATAGTGCAGGCAGGAACCATACATAGTTTTAAGACAAGGTATGATAAAGCTCATGGAGCAGGTAGAGCAGAGACCCAGTAGCGGACAGCGAAGAGGCGGGGCCAGGAGCTGAGTCTCGACCCCTGCAATCACAATTAGGTGAGTACACACACACACACACACACGTGGCGAGGTGTCAGAGTGGGCGCCGGTGACGAGCGGGGTTCCACAGGGGTCAGTCCTGGGACCAGTGCTGTTTCTGGTATTTGTGAACGACATGACGGAAGGAATAGACTCCGAAGTGTCCCTGTTTGCAGATGATGTGAAGTTGATGAGAAGAATTCAATCGGACGAGGACCAGGCAGAACTACAAAGGGATCTGGACAGCCTGCAAGCCTGGTCCAGCAACTGGCTCCTGGAGTTCAACCCCACCAAGTGCAAAGTCATGAAGATTGGGGAAGGGCAAAGAAGACCGCAGACGGAGTACAGCCTAGGGGGCCAGAGACTGCAAACCTCAATCAAGGAAAAAGATCTTGGGGTGAGTATAACACCAGACACATCTCCTGAGGCGCACATCAACCAAATAACTGCTGCAGCATATGGGCGCCTAGCAAACCTAAGAACAGCATTCCGACATCTTAATAAAGAATCGTTCAGGACCCTGTACACTGTGTACGTTAGGCCCATATTGGAGTATGCAGCACCAGTTTGGAACCCACACCTAGCCAAGCATGTGAAGAAGCTCGAGAAAGTGCAAAGGTTTGCAACAAGACTAGTCCCGGAGCTAAGGGTATGTCCTACGAGGGAGGTTAAGGGAAATGGACCTGACGACACTGGAGGACAGGAGAGATAGGGAGACATGATAACAACATATAAGATACTGAGAGGAATTGACAAAGTGGACAGAGACAGAATGTTCCAGAGATGGGACACAACAACAAGGGGACACAGATGGAAGTTGAAGACTCAGATGAATCACAGAGATGTTAGGAAGTATTTCTTCAGTCACAGAGTTGTCGGGAAGTGGAATAGTTTAGGAAGCGATGTAGTGGAGGCAGGCTCTATACATAGCTTTAAGCAGAGGTATGATAAAGCTTATGGCGCAGGGAGAGTGACCCAGTAGCGGCCAGTGAAGAGGCGGGGCCAGGAGCTTTGACTCGACCCCTGCAACCACAACTAGGTGAGTACAACAACAACTAGGTGAGTACACACACACATATGGTGCGGTGGAGGCAGGATCCATACATAGTTTTAAGAAGAGGTATGATAAGCTCACAGAGCAGGGAGTGAGTGACCCGGTAGCGACCAGTGAAGAGGCGGGGCCAGGAGCTTTGACTCGACCCCAGCAACCACAGTTAGGTGAGTACAATTGAGTACACACACACAAACACACATACACACACACATTATCACTATCACTCCTCTCACCACTCCTCACGCCCACACCCCAACCCACTCACCACTCCTCACGCCCACACCCCAACCCACTCACCACTCCTCACGCCCACACCCCAACCCACTCACCACTCCTCACGCCCACACCCCAACCCACTCACCACTCCTCACGCCCACACCCCAACCCCTCACCACTCCTCACGCCCACACCCCAACCCACTCACCACTCCTCACGCCCACACCCCAACCCACTCACCACTCCTCACGCCCACACCCCAACCCCTCACCCCCTCACGCCCACACCCCAACCCACTCACCACTCCTCACGCCCACACCCCAACCCACTCACCACTCCTCACGCCCACACCCCAACCCACTCACCACTCCTCACGCCCACACCCCAACCCACTCATCACTCCTCACGCCCACAGATGCCGCCCACGCCGACATAAACCCCTGCAATGCTACAGACATGACGCCCATCGACTACCAGCAGGTGAGACACAAATAGATGGCAATAAAAATACGAACCCAAGGAAAAAAAATATATAAAAATAAAAGAATAAATAAAAATAATAAATTTATTATTATAGATATAAAAAATAATGCAATAATATTGATTTTTTTTCATTATATGTACAAAATTTTAAGGAAATTCGTATTACTTTGACAATGATTTAAAATTGATTATATACAGAAGATATACACCGAGAGGTGTATGTCTCTCTGTGTATACACACTGAGAGGTGTATGTCTCTCTGTGTATACACACTGAGTGGTGTATGTCTCTCTGTGTATACACACTGAGAGGTGTATGTCTCTCTGTGTATACACACTGAGTGGTGTATGTCTCTCTGTGTATACACACTGAGAGGTGTATGTCTCTCTGTGTATACACACTGAGTGGTGTATGTCTCTCTGTGTATACACACTGAGAGGTGTATGTCTCTCTGTGTATACACACTGAGTGGTGTATGTCTCTCTGTGTATACACACTGAGAGGTGTATGTCTCTCTGTGTATACACACTGAGTGGTGTATGTCTCTCTGTGTATACACACTGAGTGGTGTATGTCTCTCTGTGTATACACACTGAGAGGTGTATGTCTCTCTGTGTATACACACTGAGAGGTGTATGTCTCTAGGGGTATACACACTGAGAGGTGTATGTCTCTCTGTGTATACACACTGAGAGGTGTATGTCTCTCTGTGTATACACACTGAGAGGTGTATGTCTCTCTGTGTATACACACTGAGAGGTGTATGTCTCTCTGTGTATACACACTGAGAGGTGTATGTCTCTCTGTGAATACACACTGACAGGTGTATGTCTCTCGGATTATACACATTGAGAGGTGTATGTCTCTGTGTATACACACTGAGGGGTGAATGTCTCTCTGTGTATACACACTGAGAGGTGTATGTCTCTGTGTATACACACTGAGGGGTGAATGTCTCTCTGTGTATACACACTGAGTGGTGTATGTCTCTCGGAGTATACACACTGAGTGGTGTATGTCTCTCGGAGTATACACACTGAGAGATGTATGTCTCTCGGAGTATACACACTGAGTGGTGTATGTCTCTCTGTGTATACACACTGAGAGGTGTATGTCTCTCGGAGTATACACACTGAGAGGTGTATGTCTCTCTGTGTATACACACTGAGTGGTGTATGTCTCTCTGTGTATACACACTGAGAGGTGTATGTCTCTCGGAGTATACACACTGAGTGGTGTATGTCTCTCGGAGTATACACACTGAGAGATGTATGTCTCTCGGAGTATACACACTGAGTGGTGTATGTCTCTCTGTGTATACACACTGAGAGGTGTATGTCTCTCGGAGTATACACACTGAGAGGTGTATGTCTCTCGGAGTATACACACTGAGAGATGTATGTCTCTCGGAGTATACACACTGAGTGGTGTATGTCTCTCTGTGTATACACACTGAGAGGTGTATGTCTCTCGGAGTATACACACTGAGTGGTGTATGTCTCTCGGAGTATACACACTGAGAGATGTATGTCTCTCTGTGTATACACACTGAGAGGTGTATGTCTCTCTGTGTATACACACTGAGAGGTGTATGTCTCTCGGAGTATACACACTGAGAGGTGTATGTCTCTCTGTGTATACACACTGAGGGGTGTATGTCTCTCTGTGTATACACACTGAGGGGTGAATGTCTCTCTGTGTATACACACTGAGTGGTGTATGTCTCTCGGAGTATACACACTGAGTGGTGTATGTCTCTCAGAGTATACACACTGAGAGATGTATGTCTCTCGGAGTATACACACTGAGTGGTGTATGTCTCTTTGTGTATACACACTGAGAGGTGTATGTCTCTCGGAGTATACACACTGAGAGGTGTATGTCTCTCTGTGTATACACACTGAGTGGTGTATGTCTCTCTGTGTATACACACTGAGAGGTGTATGTCTCTCTGTGTATACACACTGAGTGGTGTATGTCTCTCTGTGTATACACACTGAGTGGTGTATGTCTCTCTGTGTATACACACTGAGAGGTGTATGTCTCTCAGTGTGTATACTATTTTAGGTATTAAAGTATTCTTGACTGGTAGTGAACAAGTGCCATGCAGTCTCGTGTAGTAGATAGGCTTGAAACTCCCCATTAACCAACTAACCAATTTATTTGTTTGTTGTAAATTGTTCCAGCCACTGTATTGTGATTGGTGGGTCACATTCCTGCACTCCCATAATTTTATTGGGGAAAATAATATTTAATTTGTAAATAATGGCCCCCAGTCAGTAGAGCTTTTGGTCATTTGACTGAAGCTTTCTCCTGGCTTCCCGGTCATCACTGTAAAAGTAGTGAAACAGCCAAGGACGAAATGGGTGTCTTTTAAAAAGTGTTCGTTATAGTTGTACTCATCTAGTTGTGGTTGCAAGGGTCGATTCACAGCTCCTGGCCCAGCCTCTTCACTGGCCACTACTGGGTCACTCGTCCTGCTCCATGAACTTTATCATACCTCTTCTTAAAGCTATGTATGGATCCTGCCTCCATTGCATCGCTTCTGTATCTACGATAGAGTGTTCACTCACTGGACAAAAACAATATCGCTCTTCGAGGCGATAACTGCCTCTCTTCTTCAGTTCGTAATGCTGCTTTCACTCTTCCTCGTAACCTCTCCTCTGGGTCTGGTTTTCTAAACTTTCTTCTACACTTTCTCACACCTACAGGCGCTCTGCATGTCATTATTCTTCTATGAAGCTCAGAGATCCGGTTATCTACCAGCAAACAATCATGTTTCATGGCGAGGTGACTCTGGCGTCGACGACGGTTCTGACGTGGACCACGACCTCGTTGGTGGCTACTATGATGGTAAGAACCATGACCACACACGTGTAAATAAAAACGTGTAAATAAAAACTAGCTTTCATATAAGTGTCTCAGTTCTACTGCACCTCCTGGCATCGTTCCTTGCCCTTACACTCTCAGGTTAGAGTATTACCCTGTAATACTCTAAATTCTCTACCTCTCCCACAGCCGGCAACTACGTCAAGTTCGGCTTTCCGATGGCCTTCACCGTCACCATGTTATCCTGGGGCCTCCTCGAGTTTCCTGACGGCTATAGTCAAGTGGGTGAGTAATCTCTCTCCTACTGTTCATCCCATTGTTGTGGTTGAGACATCTCTCTGTAGCTGTCAGCATCACTGACAGCAGAGTGAGGACGGCATAGATAAGTGCCTAGATAAAATGAAAAACAAAAAATGGGTGGGAATGGTTTTCTGTATGTGTGTGCGAGCGAGACGTGCTGGCTGACACACTCGGGCAATACTTAGGTATCTTTATTGTGAAAACGTTTCTCCAGCCAGTGGACTGATGAAGCCACTGGCTGGCGAAACGTATTGCACAATTGTCTAATTCATCAATTTGCCGATTTTCTAAACAACTTATAATAATAGACAAGATGTACCTAGCAAGGGGCAGTAGGCCTACCTCAGTGCTCCGCTCTTCTTTAAGTATTTATTTTCTTATTGGCCACAGACAAGACTCAGATCGCCCTTGATACCATCAAGTGGGCAACCGACTACTTCTTCAAGTGTCACACATCATCGTATGAGCTCTGGGGCCAGGTAAGCCATTTTCTGTGGCTTGTGAATGCTATCAGTGTAGCGCCAGCGTAGAACTCCATCGTGAAGACTTATATTGGATACATTCTATTGGATTGTTGCATTGTGGATCTACCCGCAGTGTGTGGGACATTGTGGGAACACCCACAGTGTAGGGGACACTCAGTTCACCTGAGCATCTTAGAGTATGAGAAAGATAATAGGTATTATTTTATTTGCCGTAGGTAAACAAAAATGAATGAAATAACTGGAGTATACCTGGAAAGGGTTTCGGGGGTCAACGCCCCCGCGGCCCGGTCTATGACCAGGTAAACTTTACAGATTCCGTTCACTTTTTTTTAGGTTGGAAACGGTATTGTTGACAACAGCTCGTGGGACCGACCTGAAACCATGACTATGCAGCGACCTGCTTACAAGATTGATGAGAGAACCCCTGGTTAGTGAATTTGGGTACCGACGACCCTGGTTGGCCAGCTCGAGGTCCTGGTAACCCTGGCTGGTCAGCTCGGGGTCCTGGTGACCCTGGCTGGTCAGCTCGGGGTCCTGGTGACCCTGGCTGGTCAGCTCGGGGTCCTGGTGACCCTGGCTGGTCAGCTCGGGGTCCTGGTGATCCTGGTTGGTCAGCTCGGGGTCCTGGTGACCCTGGCTGGTCAGCTCGGGGTCCTGGTGATCCTGGTTGGTCAGTCAAAGCCCTGTCTTTATGGTGATACTTTCACTCAAAGGATTAATGTCGCTGCCTATTACTTTTTTATGGTAGAATGTTTACTCATAGGACGATGGAAATCTATACACAAATGCGATTCTTTATTGACTACGTTTTGCCCACGCGGTGGGCTTTATCAAGTCAAAAATAGATCTCCACTCGTAGGACGAGCTGAACTCCCCGATAAACTCGTTCCTCCTGGTAATACCTGTAAAATCTCTTCTTCCAGGTACAGAATTGGCTGCCGAGACCGCTGCCGCTCTGGCCGCCGCCTCCCTCGTCTACATGGTGAGGCCTCCAGGTTGTTATTGCTCCATTTTTTCTTGCTTTCTAGTCGGTTTCGAGGGTTATGGTCTCCGCGGCCCAGTTCCAGACCAGCCAGTGGTTCGCTGTATACAGCTATTAGAAGTTAATCATAGTTTACGTGGAATATTGTACACTTATCATTAATAATAACCACAAGGTGCGATACGAGCAGAGAATCTGAAAGAAACCGCACTAATCAGTGACTGGGTATGTTTCAGAGTTACCTGAGAAGTATTGAGAGGTATTGAGAGATATTGAGAGGTATTGAGAGGTATTGAGAGGTATTGAGAGGTATTGAGAGGTATTGAGAGGTATTGAGAGGTATTGAGAGATATTGAGAGGTATTGAGAGGTATTGAGAGGTATTGAGAGGCATTGAGAGGTATTGAGAGGTATTGAGAGATATTAAGAGGATTGAGAGATAGTGAGAGACATTGCAGTGTTAATTACTGTCTTGGTCAGCTTACCCAGGAACTCAATTCGAACCACTAAGGTATATCTCTCACTTTGTGTGCCATCTCACCGGTCATAGACTCTTTCCTGCTGACTAGAATGTACTAACTAGCCGTGGGTTTGAGCCCCATCCGTTCCCTGATTTAACTAGGAAGGAATTAGCCATCCTCCGGGACGGTATCCCAGGCACCCACATCCTGGTTGGTCAGACCGGCAACCGGGACGCTGGTCTGAGACCGGGAAAAGGGGGCAGTGACCCCCGAAATCGACCCCCAGGGTAAGTAGGTAACCTCGAATAGATCCGTAACTATTGATGTCATTACTAGCGAATACCAAGAGCATAATAGAAATCTATTCTAGTTTGAGTAAGAATTCCATGTTGTGCTTGGAACCTCATGTACTTCCCTTACTACTTTTCTCGCTACTTCCCTCACTACTTCCCTCGCTACCTCATGTCTACCTCCCTCGCTACCTCATGTCTACTTCCCTTACTACTTTCATATCTACTTCCCTCGCTACCTCATGTCTACTTCCCTCGCAACCTCATGTCTACTTCCCTCACTACCTCATGTCTACTTCCCTCGCTACCTCATGTCTACTTCCCTCACTGCTATTTTCTCCACTTTTCTCGCCAGAAAACCGACAATGTCTACGCCACTCGGATGATGGATTTGGCGAAAGTGATGTACGACTTTGCCGACAACTACCGTGGTCGCTACGACTTGTCAATCCCCGACGCACAGTACTGGTACCCGTAAGTTCAAATTCTAAATTCTAAATTCGTGTAGAACCGCTTAACCCACAGGGGTCAGCCAGTGCCTTTCAAAATTATTTAATATTATTATTATTATTATTATTATTATTATTATTATTATTATTATTATTATTATTATATGGCATTCCAACTTTTTTTGAAGGGGCAGCGCCGTGAATAGGTCGAGTATTTTTTACATCATTTTGACTAGCCTATAATTTAAAAGCTGTTTTATGTTTTTTTTTTTTAAAGAATGTATATTTTCAACTTAATTTTCTAATCAGTTTCAATACATAAAATTCGGCCCAATGGAAACTGATCATTTGTTTAATAAAAAAAATTAAGATTCTTACACCTGAGAGGGCAGTTGTGGGGGTGTGAGTCCCTCACACCTGCCTCCTGACAAGGCGGGTGTAGAGACAGAGACTAGAAACCATCGGAGGAGCTACTAAGGTAATAAAAACAATCATGGACCTTTTTCACATTTATAACTTACGAGAAACGAAGTGTACCCAAGCAACGCTGGTTGATTTTACTAATAAACAGAATAAAACTTACCTCCTTTATTCCTATAATAATGGAATACAAGACAGACATGTTGATATCTTGGTTTCTTTATTTCCGTAATGTTCTCGTACACAGTACACTTCTCCAGTCACATACAGAAATGTTACTGGACTGGTCACATCACCTTGACCTACCCATTGTTTCTGCTGTCTCTGGTTTCAGTCACCTCTCTGTATTCGACTAACGAAACTTACCGTGTTGTTACCTCTTTCACGAGAATAATAATGTGGTTCTCCCCGCAGTTCAACGAGTGGGTATGGTGACGAGCTGGTCTGGGCGGGTCTGTGGCTGTACAGAGCCACGGAAGATGCGTCCTACCTGACCCGCGCCAGGGGTCACTGGGACGAGTTCAACCTGCAGTCATCCGAGACTCACTTGTTCTACTGGGACGACAAGATGGCTGGAGTCTATGTGAGTCCTCCTCTGTGATACTGTACATCATTATTGCTCGAAAAGTTACGGAAAAAGCTCTCATGGAAAAAGCTTCATTAGGTCATGAACCTAGAGCTGAGATTTTTTAATTGGCTTACATTACAGACTTCAGTTCAGAAATAATAGTATAAAACTATGAATTCATAAAATTTGTATATTTGTCAGCACGACATACATTAATTTTGAGATTCTTCGAATGTCTCCTCAAAATATTTGCTAGATTTTTAATGTGCACAATTCTGGTGATGGTATTGGAGCTTCCTCTCTCTCACTCCCCCACCATAATAAAGCCTGAACAATAACACTATTTCATCCACTGCTCCATCAGGCCGACAATGAGACAAATCACTGATACGCTCTTCTTGTAATTCCCATCAGGCGCTCTTCTGGCTTTTGGACGGTTCCCAGGACTATTTGGATCACCTCAATACCTACCTGGATTATTTAAAGAACACCGCCCTCTACACCCCAGAAGGATTGGTCTTCCTCGACGGGTCGGGTACGAGCAGACATGCCGCTAATGCTGCATTCATATCCCTCTTGGTCAGTTCTTTCTCTTTCTCTTTACACTGTTTCTATTTTTTAACCATGTCGGCGGTCTCTCACCAAGGTGACCCAAAGAAGAAAGCATTCACCATCATTCATACAATAGCTGTCTCTCCAAAAGCGTGCAGAAATCACGATTTAATAACCCTCCGAACTGCAAGTGCCCCTACCCATCCTTAAGACTGCAGGCACTGTACATACCACCTGAAGTACTCAACTCTGACTGGGTTACCCTGAGTCCCTTCATAAATATTGCCCTGCAAATATCAACAAACTAAATTGTCAACCTAAATCATAAAACCTGTTCTTGTTTAAGGGCTGCTGCCATATGAAGCCGTTGTTTACAATACTTCTACAGTGCAAACCTCAAATTAAATTAGAACTGTTAACCAATAAAACAAATCTAGTTCTGTTATTGAATTCTACCAGGTTGCATAAAACAATCTTTAAGATCATTTTCATGAATTTTAATTTTTAAAGATTGCAACAGTGTCTATAAGATGATTAATTGCAAAGATACGAGTGGAAAATAATTTGCTATGCAGCGGAGGCCTACTCAAAAAAATGTAGATTTTCAGCATATATATCTTCTGCCAAGCATAGCTATGCAAGGTCAGGAAACAGGACAAGTGTTTCCTGACGCGGGTCTTAGTCACATGATGACCCACAGCTGGAGCTTTTGGTCATCTGACCAAAACCTTCCACTAGCTTACAGGTCCACCCCTTTTAAAAATAAAGGTTATGGTTACAACCGTTAGATTACCCACTATATCTCTCTTCTTTTTCAAGGCTGCCAAATACGGCGTGGACACGTCTCTGAACAACCAGTGGGGCCAGGATCAGATGGACCAGTTGCTGGGTGCCAACTCTCGTCACCAGATGTCCTTCGTTGTGGGCTTCGGCGACAACTATCCTCAGAGACCTCACCACCGCTCCAGGTACACACATACACACACGCACACACGCGGGGCCAGGAGCTATGTTTCTGTCCGTCTTAAGTAAGATTATTTAGGAACAGGTACATACATAGTGTAATTTACCTAGGATAACCCAAAACAGTTAGACAAAGTGATTCATTTCCATTGGGTCCCTTGTATTTCCATTGGGGGTCTTCGTATTTCCATTGGGGCCCGAAACAAAAATGCATTACTGCCATAAAACTTGAGTTTTCTAACGTGATCTCTCTCTAATCTTCAGCTCGTGTCCAGACCCCCCTGAGGTTTGCGACTACGGCTGGGCTTACAGCCAGCCTGGACCCAACCCTCACACGCTGTACGGTGCCTTGGTCAGTGGACCAGCCCTGGTTAGTAAAGTCTCATCCAGTCACTGGACCACAGTGGGTCAGCGGCATTTCCTGAATCAGTTATA
Source organism: Cherax destructor (assembly GCA_009830355.1). Taxonomy (NCBI): domain Eukaryota; kingdom Metazoa; phylum Arthropoda; class Malacostraca; order Decapoda; family Parastacidae; genus Cherax; species Cherax destructor. Next base: position 989,836 of record WNWK01000028.1, read on the forward strand.
GCTATTTTACTCGTTCTTAATGGATTTTATTAATCTACTGACCTTTTATTTCCAATGCTTTATTATTATTTTTAGTGTAAGACTAAATTGCAGATTTAGGAAAATTTGTATCAACAACTTTTCCCCTGTGCAATAGGTATTTTAAAGTCAATAGGAATTGAGATTGTATAGACAGGTGTAAGAAGAGATTAGGTGCTAGGTCAGGTGCTAGAAGAGGTCGGGTACTAATAGGGGTTAGGTGCTAGGAGAGATCAGGTGAAGTGATATTGTTTCTGCTATATTTTGCATGTTTTGAGTCTTGCAACTTACCTTTCATAAAACTGACTGAAGAACGTAGGATATTGCATTTTCACGAATAACTCTCAGACTGAGACTAAGATGAGACTGATTACCACGTCTTCTACTGTCTTCAGTTTGGCGAAACGTCTTCAGAATAAAGATACCTAGGTGTTGCGCATGAGTTTTGGTCATCAACTGTCTCAGACAGTGTTATGTTCGTTATCATCACTTGTGAAATCTTAATAACACGATTGCAAATAAATCACAAACCTGCGAGTTTTGAGACTCGCTTGCCATAGGTTCGAATCTCACCTGTTCTGTGATTTACATTCATCTAGGAATTCAGGACTACAAGTTCTGTAGCCACTTATAAAAAAAACTCGATCAGGAGGCCTCTCTTAGTGCCAAGATGTGACCAGAAGTATATGAGAATATTATTTCCTTTTGGTTTACGGTACACCAGCGAAGGACGGGGAATTTGTAGATTAAAGTGTGAGGGCATTAAGAAATAGGATCTTACTGTTAAGCACATCTGTCTTGCTTTAGGCACATCCATCTTACTGTTAAGCACATCGAACCCCACCTTGTCCGTGATTTCTTTACCATTTCGTTACTCATGAGCTTAATTGATGGTCCCATGATCCATCTGTGCCACGGGTGACCCCGTCCCCTCGGCCATCAGTGCCATGTTTGGCCTCGTCATTAATGTCAACATTACTCGCCCACAGCTTGGTGAATACGAAGATGATCGCACCAACAACAAATATAATGACGTCGCTTGTGACTTCAACGCTGCCTTCACCGGCTGCTTGTCTGCTCTCATAGAGCTCAGCTAAGAGACTCTATGCCTCAAAGAGCTCAGTCAAGGGACTCCAGGCTCCACAGAGATCAGGAGACCTGCTACTGCTGCTGCTGGCGACGTTTCGCCCGCAGGTGCTTCCTCGTGTTACGAAGACGTGTTGCTGCTGCTGGCGACGTTTCGCCCGCAGGTGCTTCCTCGTGTTACGAAGACGTGTTGCTTGTTCAAAACACCCACTGCGTGGGCGAAACCTCGCTGACAAAGCCCAGTACGTGTGATGAAACGTCGTCAATAAGAGATCCACGTAATGACCATCGTGTCTTTACCACCTTCTCTCTCTCTCTCTCTCTCTCTCTCTCTCTCTCTCTCTCTCTCTCTCTCTCTCTCTCTCTCTCTCTCTCTCTCTCTCTCTCTCTCTCTCTCTCTCTCTCTCTCTCTCTCTCTCTCTCTCTCTCTCTCTCTCTCTCTCTCTCTCTCTCTCTCTACTCTCTACTCTCTTTCTCTCTCATTATGTACATTAATCCAAATGATTTATATAATTTGTCTAGATATAGAGTTTTTTGACACTATTATAAGTTTGAGAAATTTGTCTAATTATACATACAAAATTATACATACAAAAACTGACACTCCTAAAATAGTTCTATAAGCCCCTTTAAAAAAATCCATCGGAGTTTTTTTAAGTAGACCTATTTGTCTTTATGCCTATAAAAAATTCCTCGAATCTAAAACCAAGATAATTAGAACTACATTCCTCTTCCTCGGATCAAAATCG
>WNWK01000028.1:996688-1153325 GCA_009830355.1 Cherax destructor
ACCTTCCTCCTATTCCATACACCTGCAACATCTGCCACATTGCCCCCCTATCTACCCTATCATACGCCTTTTCCAAATCCATAAATGCCACAAAACATCTTTACCCTTATCCAAATACTGTTCACCTATATGTTTCACTGTAAACACTTGGTCTACACACCCCTACCTTTCCTAAAGCCCCTTGTTCATCTGCTATCCTGCTTTCTGTTTTACTCTTAATTCTTTCAATAATAACTCTACCATACACTTTACCAGGTACGTACACTCAACAGACTTATTCCCCTATAATTTTTGCACTCTCTTTTGTCCCCTTTGCCTTTATACAAAGGAACAATACACGCTCTCTGCCAATCCCTAGGTACCTTACCCTCTTCCATACATTTATTAAATAATAGCACCAACCACTCCAAAATTATATCCCCACCTGCTTTTAACATTTCTATCTTTATCCCATCAATCCCAGCTGCCTTACCCCCTTTCATTCTACCCACTGCCTCACGAACTTCCCCTACACCCACAACTGGCTCTTCCACACTCCTACAAGATGTTATTCCTCCTTGCCCTACACACGAAATCACAGCTTCCCTGTCTTCATCAACATTTAACAAATCCTCAAAATATTCTCTCCATCTTCCTGATACCTCTAACTCTCCATTTAATAACTCTCCTCTCCTATTTTTAACTGTCAAATCCATTTGTTCTCTAGGCTTCCTCAACTTATTAATCTCATTCCAAAACTTTTTCTTATTTTCAACAAAATTTGCTGATAACATCTCACCCACTCTCTCATCTGCTCTCTTTTACATTGCTTCACCACTCTTTTAACCTCTCTTTTTCTCTCCATATACTCTTCCCTCCTTGCATCACTTCTACTTTGTAAAAACCTCTCATATGCTAACTTTTTCTCCCTTACTACTCTCTTTACATCATCATTCCACCAATCGCTCCTCTTCCCTCCCGCACCCACTCGCCTGTAACCACAAACTTCTGCTGAACACTCTAACACTACATTTTTAAATCTACCCCATACATTTTCGACCCCATTGCCTACACTCTCACTAGCCCATCTATCCTCCAATAGTTGTTTATATCTTACCCTAACTGCCTCCTCTTTTAGTTTATAAACCTTCACCTCTCTTTTACTTACTGATTCTATTTTCCTTGTATCCCATCTACCTTTTACTCCCACTGTAGCTATAACTAAAAAGTGATCTGATATATCTGTGGCCCCTCTATAAACATGTACATCCTGAAGTCTACTCAACAGTCTTTTATCTACCAATACATAGTCCAACAAACTACTGTCATTACGCCCTACATCATATCTTGTATACATATTTATCCTCTTTTTCTTAAAATATGTATTACCTATAACTAAACCCCTTTCTATACAAAGTTCAAAGGGCTCCCATTATCATTTACACCTGGCACCCCAAACTTACCTACTACACCCTCTCTGCATGTTTCTCCCACTTTAGCATTTAGGTCCCCTACCACAATTACTCTCTATTTGGTTCAAAAGTTCCTATACATTCGCTTAACATCTCCCAAAATCTCTCTCTCTCTCTCTACACTCCTCTCTTCTCCAGGTGCATACACGCTTATTATGACCCACTTTTCGCATCCGACCCTTATTTTAATCCACATAATCCTTGAATTTACACATTCATATTCCCTCTTTTCCTTCCATAACTGATCTTTCAACATTATTGCTACCCCTTCCTTAGCTCTAACTCTCTCAGATACTCCTGACTTAATCCCATTTATTTCTCCCCACTGAAACTCGCCTACCCCTTCAGCTTTGTTTCGCTTAGGGCCAGGACATCCAACTTCTTTTCATTCATAACATCTGCAATCATCTCTTTCTTATCATCCGCACTACATCCACGCACATTCAGACAACCCAGTTTTATAAAGTTTTTCTTCTTCTCGTTTTTAGTAGATTTGTACAGGAGAAGGGGTTACTAGCCCATTGCTCCCGGCATCTTAGTCGCCTCATACGACACGCATGGCTTACGGAGGAAAGATTCTTTTCCACTTCCCCATGGACAATAGAGAAAATAAAAAAAACAAGAGCTATTAAGAAAAAGAAGAAAAACCTAGATGTGTGTATGTATATATATGCATGTGTATGCCAGTGTAGTGTGACCTAAAGTGTAAGTAGAAGTAGCTAGATATACCTGTTATCCAGCGTGTGTGTGATAATTGTAATTTTGTGTACTTGTGCCTCAGTACACTTACTTGGGATAAGTGTACTTATGTGTACTTGTATGTAAATAAACACGATAATTGTACTTGTGTATCTGTACCTAAATAAACTTACTTATTTACTAAGTTTGTGTGCTTTTGCCAAAACACAGATTTAAAAAAAAAAAAATGGGATTCCTGATTCTACCTTGGGAGACAATTTTTGTGATATAAAAAAATCATATAATATTTTAAAAAATTATCGGAGAAAATTAGGGTTGATGAGAAATTAGTGGGATGAATCACTGAATTATGGTCGGATAACCCACACTTAGTGCAGGTTATTTGTGTATTTTTCCTTCCACCATATTGTGACTTTTTATTCATTGTGAATTATGTTTTGCAGGAAAATGAATCTCGCCTGAAAGCATTAGTGGATGAACTACATGGGCGGATTGACACCATTACTCTCGGAGGTGGAGAAAAGGCTATTCAACGACATAAGAGCAAAGGTCGCAGCAGCTGTCGCATAAATAATTTTTTATAGATGTATCATATGAATATTAAGTTGAAATAAAGCATTGTACTCTTAGGTAGCATATGAAAATGTCAGTGTGGACTAAGTTATCAATTATAGTAGTACTAGTATTGAACTTTTTAATAATAATTATATTAATAAACTGTAACACTAACTAGTTACCCAATGTATAAAGGCAAAGTTACTTTTATGTTAAATGCTGTTGCCATAATGGATATACATGTACACCACTACTCCATCCTTGTAATACATATATAATCAAAATTAAAAAATTTATGTGCGAGCCCTGATAAGCTGATACAGTGGTACCCCGAGTTTCGAACATTCTTCATTCCAGAATGCTGTTCAAGTGCTGTTACCAAACGAATTTGTTCCCATAAGGAATGATGTAAAATAGATTAGTCCATTTCAGACCCCAAAAAATACACTTACAAAAACACTTACAATAATAAACTTACATAATAGGTTGAGTTTGGAGCTGTTCGAAACTCGGGGTACCACTGTACTTGACAAAATGAAACCCAAATGGAGATAAACATGAACTACAGTAAGAAGATTTTTTTGACTTCCAACTGAGGCCTTTTTCAGTATTGGCAGAAGAGGACCTAAGCTTGAGGTCCTTTAGTATCGGCAGAAGAGGACCTCAGTTGGAGGTTGAAATATACAGATTCTTATTATTTTTTTAATCTCTGCAGGTTTTGTCTTATCAGTCTATGAATTTACCCATGTTTAATTTCCTGCAGGCAAGCTTTTAGTTCGAGAACGCATCAGTCAGCTGATTGACCCAGGCACTCCATTTCTTGAAATGTCACAGTTGGCAGGATACCAGCTCTATGGCAAGGAGGATGTTCCAGCAGGTGGCATCATCACAGGGATTGGCAAGGTTTCAGGGTAAGGGTTGTTTTGTCTTGGGAAAAAAAATATTTTTGGTCTCCAAGGAAGTCTGGCCAAAGAAGTAAAACTCCCAAAACCTGTCAAGTGTATTTAAAAAATACATGCAATACTTCTATTTACAAATGCCCTAAGTTATAAATATTACATTATGAATGAACAAAAGCACCAACCACTCAAAAAATATATCCCCACCTGCTTTTAATAATTCTTTCTTGATCCCATCAATCCCAGCTGTTTTACCCCTTTCATTTTACCCACTGCATTATGCACCTCCCACACACATCCGGCTCTTCCTCTCTCCTAAAAGATGTTATACCTTCCTGGCCAATGCATGAAATCACTGTTTCCCTTTTTTCATCAACATTTAACAGCTCCTCAAAATATTCCCTCCATCTTTTCAATACCTCCAACTCCCCATCTAATAATTCCCCTCTTCTGTTTTTCACTGTCAAATCCATTTGTTTCCTAGGCTTTCACAACTTATTAATCTCACTCAAAAACTTTTTCTTATTCTCAGCAAAATTTGATGATAAACAATCCCCTACTTTCTCATTTGTTCTCCTTTTACACTTCCTCAAGATTCTTTTAATCTCTCTTATAATCTCCATAAACCTCACCCTCCTTATATCACTTCTGCTTTGTAAAAAAAAAAAAAACCTCTTATGCTAATTTTTTTTCTCTTTTACTACTCTACTTGTTATTCCATCAGTTGCTCCTCTTCTCTCCTGCACCCACCCTTTTATATCCACAAACTTCTACTGTACATTCTAACACTGCATTCTTAAATCTACAAATCTACCCAATACCTCTTCAGCCTCCTTATTTCCTATATTCTCACTTGCCCATCTTTCTCCAAACAGTTGCTTGTATCTTACCCTAACTATCTCCTTTAGTTTATAAACTTTCACTTCTGGTGCCACTCTCTTTGTAACCCATCTACCTCCAACTCTCACTGTAGCACAACTAAAAAATTATCTCATATATCTGTTGCCCCTCTGAAAACATGCACATCCAGAAGTCTTCCCATCAACCTTTTACCTACAAATACCAATACTAGGTATTGTCATTGAAGATACATGTACAGTGGACCCCCGTCTAACGAACACCCCGGAAATCGTACAATTATGTAAGTATAATATTGTAAGTGCTTGTGGAAGTGTATTTTTGGGGGTCTGAAATAGACTAACCTACGTGACATTATTTCTTAAGGAAGTAAATTCGGTTGGTAATGGCACTTGAGCAGGCTTCTGGGATGAAGTTTTTTCGTTAGCCGGAGGTCCACTGTACAGTGGTCCCTCGGTTTTCGTGCATCTCCAAACTCAAACATTTATGTAAGTGTATTTTCGTAAGTGCTGTTGCAAGTGTATTTTTGGGGGTCTGAAATAGACTAACCTACGTGACATTATTTCTTAATTAAGTAAATTCGTTCGGTAATGGCACTTGAGCAGCATTCTGGAACGAATTTTTGGCGAAAACCGAGGGACCACTGTACTTAGTGTTGCACATTGTAACTTACAAACATACATATGTACAGATGGGGCAATTAAGCATCAATTAAATGTTTACAACTGCAGATACATATGAACCTGTGTGAAAAAAAGGATTCTCATTTTCATTTCTGGGAATTTGCTTGTATACTGGGTTAAGTTGAAATACCAAGAATTTAACTAGTATGTAAATTGGGACTTCATGATTAGCTAATAGCATTTTCTATTTTTAATTCAGTAATTATAGGCATAATTAACAACTAGGCTTTTGAAAAAATGCACATTTTCATTTGTTTTCACGATCTTGTCCCCTCTACTGATATTCAGTGCAGTACTGGTACTTCCCTTCAGGGGTTTTGCTGTGATGCTGGTGAAGGGTTCTTACTCCAAGGAATTGGAGGTATTCTTCCTTTCCTCAGATCAGATCTGATCATCTTGCATTTCCCAGGCACTGTATTACACCTAAGGTTTTAGTACCTCCCTTCAAATGTAATAATAATATTGCAATAATAATGTATAGGTACTTGTCCATAGTGTGGAATGTATGATTGTGGGAAATGATGCGACTGTGAAGGGAGGGAGCTATTACCCCATCACTGTCAAGAAACACTTGAGAGCACAAGAAATTGCTCAGGAAAACAACCTACCTTGTTTATACCTGGTAGACTCCGGTGGTGCCAACCTTCCACGTCAAGCTGATGTCTTCCCTGATCGGGATCATTTCGGCCGTATTTTCTTCAATCAAGCCAACATGTCGTCTCTTGGTATAGCACAGGTGGGCTACTTGATATTATAATGATCATGCCAAGGTTGTTTGTTTATTTATTTATTTATATTAATCAACTTAAGCTGTTCTGGTCTTTTTGTAGATGTAAATTGTAACAAAAAATGTTAAGAGTATTTAGCTTTCTAATTGACGTCAGGTTAATATAGACCAAAATTAATTCCATCTATTATTCAAGAGAGAGAGAGAGAGAGAGAGAGAGAGGAGGCTTTTCTACCACACTGGTGTCCTAATGCTGGTGAAGAGCTCTTCGTTCGAGGATTTAGGAGCTAACCTTCCCTTCAACAGATCAACTATGATTGCCCTCCCAGTCCTCAGACTGGGAGGGCAATCAGGCTGCATTAATAAAACAAAATATACATCATGCTTTGTGACCACATTTTGATAAATTATTGACTAAGCTTGTTTTTTTTTTCTCAACACACCAGCCACATTTCACTGAGGCAGGGTGACCTAAAAAGAAAAATGAAAGTTTTTCTTTTTTATGTGAATCTAAGTCTTTACTCACATTACTTTCACACTTTTTTTTTGTATTGCAGATTGCTGTTGTTCTAGGCTCTTGTACTGCTGGAGGTGCCTATGTACCAGCCATGGCTGACGAATCCATTATTGTGAAAAAACAAGGAACCATTTTTCTAGCTGGGCCACCGCTTGTCAAGGCTGCCACTGGAGAGGAAATATCATCTGAAGATCTGGGTGGAGCTGATTTACATTGTGGGTAGGTAACTGTATCAAAAAAGAATAAAAAGGCACAATACTGTGACTACAGCAATACAGTAGAACCCCCGTAACCACAGGGGATTCGTTCCATGATTCATATCTGTTTAGCACTTTCCCTTGATTCGTTCCAAGATCTACCATGGATACCTGAAACCTCAGATAATGGCAAACCCTATATTTAAGTAGTTTTTGTTTACATACATACCTGTGATAAAGTTAAATTGATAAATTACACAAAATAAGTCAAGAATTAGCACTTTTTCACTGATGGGAAGCACTTCACAACTTCTCTTAGGCTTTAAAAGACTGTCACCATCACTACTTTTACACTTCGGTGTCATTATTAAGCAAAATTAAGGGTTATTTTCAGGCCAGGATAAATAGCGGAATAACTGAAACCGCGGAAACCGGACCACTGTGGATACAGGGGTCTTGCCATACACAGATAACACGCACATTGGAGAAAGAAACTTATGACGACGTTTCGGTCCATCATAAGTTTGTTTCTTCTCTGCATTTTATTTGTTGAAAAAAAAAAAAACTGTATCAATTTAATATGCTCATTTTCCTGGGAATCCATGCATATGACTATTTCCAAGGTGATATAGGTTTTGATTTGGTTTAGCTGTTTGTAATAAAAAATTATTTTACATATATGTTTGTAAACTATTAAAGTATGATCCGGTAAAATGTTTTGCAGCTTATAGCTTGGCATATAAATTCTTTAGAATTTATATGGCAAACTATGTGCTACTATGTCTCATTATGTATATGGTATTATATATGTAGTTTTTTTTACATTTCTACCTACATGAGGAGAACCAAGTTCATAGTGTCCCATTTTCAGTACGTATTTAAATTATCATAGATTTAACATAGATAAGAGTAAGGTGATGAGGGTATCAAATGATTTAAATAAAGAAAAATTTGATATCACATTGGAGAGAGGGATTATGGAAGAAGTAAATGTTTTCAGATACAGTGGTACCTCGGTTAACACTATTTTTTCATTCCAGAATGCTGTTCAAGTGCCATTATCAAACGAATTTATCCCCACAAGGAATAATGTAAAATAGACTAGTCCTTTTAGACCCCCATAAATACACTTACAAAAGCATTTAAAAAAATAAACTTACATAAAAGGGCGAGTTTGGGGACCATCGTTAACCGAGGTACCACTGTATTTGGGAGTTGACGTGTCAGCGGATGGGTTTATGAAGGATGAGGTTAACCATAGAATTGATGAAGGAAAAAAGGTGAGTGGTGTGTTGAGGTATCTGTGGAGACAAAAAACGTTATATATGGAGGCAAAGAAGGAAATGTACGAAAGTATAGTGGTACCAACACTCTTATATGGGTGTAAAGCATTGGTTGCAAATGCTGCAGCGAGGAGGCGGCTGGAGGCAGTGGAGATGTCCTGTCTAAGGGCAATGTGTGATGTAAATATTATGCAGAAAATTCGGAATGTGGAAATTAGGAGAAGGTGTGGAGTTACTAAATATATTTGTCAGAGGGCTGAAGAGGGGTTGTTGAGGTGGTTTGGTCATTTAGAGAGAATGGATCAAAGTAGAATGACTTGGAGAGCGTATAAATCTGTAGGGGAAGGAAGGCGGGGTAGGGGTCGTCCTAGAAAAGGTTGGAGGGAGGGGGTAAAGGAGGTTTTGTGGGTGAGGGGCTTGGACTTCCAGCAAGCATGCGTGAGCGTGTTAGATAGGAGTAAATGGAGACGAATGGTTTTTGGGACCTGACGAGCTGTTGGAGTGTGAGCAGGGTAACATTTTGTGAAGGGATTCAGGAAAACCAGTTAATTGATTTAGTTGGACTTGAGTCCTGGAAATGGGAAGTACAATGCCTGCACTTTAAAGGAGGGGTCTGGGATAGTGACAGCTGGGAGGGACTATTCTCAGCTGTGGTATCTGAGCGCCTCTGCAAAGACAGTGATTATGTATGAGTGTGGTGAAAGTGTTGAATGATGATGAAAGTATTTTCTTTTTGGGGATTTTCTTTCTTTTTGGGTCACCCTGCCTCGGTGGGAGACGGCCGACTTGTTAAAAAAAAAAAATTCTTAAAGTTGATATATTTATACAGTGGACCCTCGCTATTCGAACACTCCAAACTCGCCATTTTATGTAAGTTTATTATTGTAAGTGCTTTTATAAGTGTATTTTTGGGGGTCTGAAATGGACTAATCTAATTTAAATCATTCCTTATGGGAATAAATTTGTTTGGTAACAGCACTTGAACAGCATTCTGGAATGAAGAATGTTCGAATAGCGAAGGTCCACTGTAGTTTTTTATAAGTTTGTAGATTGGTCAAGTTCCTGGTGGGATTCCTGGTCAGTTAACTGAATTTTTCAGAAAATCTGGTGTTACTGATCATTACGCTCTGGATGACACACACGCCCTTCACTTAGCGAGGAGAATTGTACGCACTCTCAACCGCACGAAAGTTCCTCAAGTGAGTTTCATGTACTTCACTGGTTTCCAAAATAATACAGGCATTGCATGATTCATATCTGTTTAGCACTTTCCCTTGAATATAATGATACTGTACCTCAAAATAGCACTTGAAAATATTTTGTTTAACAGTTCTACTGGATCATTACAAGTTCTAATTAGTTTATGCCATGTTTTCTTTCAGACTTCTATTAGAGAAGTTAGAGAACCTGTGTTTGATGCTCATGACCTCTATGGTATTGTTGGTGACAACCTCAAGAAAACTTATGATGTAAGGGAGGTGATTGCTCGAATTGTTGACGGATCAGAATTTGACGAATTTAAGGTAATCTGCAATCTTCATATACAAATAATGAATAATATTGTTACCATATTTTCTTAATTTTTTTTGGGGGGGTGGGAGGGGCATATAGAGAGGATAGAGAGGAATAGGAGAATGATGTGGGTGTTATAAATTTAGGGTGGAAGGTAGAAGGGGCATGAGTTCTCCCTGGAATGGTTGAAGGGAGGGGGTAAACGAGGCTTTGAGTTGTAAGGGTTGGAGTACCCAGCAGGCTTATGTGAGTGTGTTTGATGGGAATGAGTGGAGACTACCTAGGTAGTAGGTTGGTAGACAGCAACCACCCAGGGAGGTACTACTGTCCTGGCAAGTGAGTGTAAAACAAAAGCCTGTAATTATTTTACATGATGGTAGGATAGCTGGTGTCTTTTTTCTGTCTCATAAACATGCAAGATTTCAGGTACAACTTGTTACTTCTACTTACACTTAGGTCACACTACACATTCATGTACAAGCATATATATACACACCCCTCTGGGTTTTCTTTTATTTTCTTACTAGTTCTTGTTCTTATTTCCTCTTATCTCCATGGGGAAGTGGAACAGAATTCTTCCTCCGTAAGCCATGCGTGTCGTAACAGGTGACTAAAATGCCGGGAGCAAGGGGCTAGTAACCCCTTCTCCTGAATATATTACAGTACTAAATGTAAAAGGAGAAACTTTCGTTTTTCCTTTTGGGCCACCCTGCCTCGGTGGGAAACGGCCGACGTGTTGAAAGAAGAAAAAAGAATGGAGACTAGCAGTTTTTAATGGATGTGCTGTTGGAGTGTGAACAAATGACATTTATGGAAGAATTCAGTAGGGATTGGATGATACCAGAATTTTTGCCGATGTTGATACCTTCAGATTGGCTGGTACCCACCATTATTGATACTCGGTTTTAGGCCAGTAACAATGCCACCAAAATTGACTTATACCCACCAATACTGATACTTTGTTATGCCCATAGGATTCAGGGAAAACTGTTTTGCTGGGTTTGAGTTTTGGAGGCAGGAAGGGCAGTGTTTGCATCCTGAAGGAGAGTTGAGGATGTTAGAGTCAGAGGGGTTATGTGATTGTAATATCAGCACACTTCTGGAAAGGAGATTGAGTGAATGTTGGCAAAGGTGTTTTCTTCCTTGAGTCACATTGCCTTGATGGGAGATAGCTGTTCCATTAAAAACAAAAATTAAGATACGTATACAGTATAACCATTTTGTTGCAAAATGAGTTTTTAATGTGTTATTCATAGGCGCGTTATGGAGAGACACTGGTATGTGGATTTGGCCGCCTATATGGCTATCCTGTTGGCATTATCGGCAACAATGGTGTGCTCTTCTCGGAGTCCGCAGTAAAAGGAACACACTTCATTGAACTTTGCTGCCAGCGGAGGATACCTCTGATTTTCTTACAGAACATTACTGGTGTGTTACTCTGTAATATTTTATGTTGTACAGTATTTACTTTTTGTTTATTCTAATTAATATTTGGTAGGCCAGTAATTGTAATCGTAATACTGTAAGTAATATTATATTCACAGATATTTCATACTAAACAGTGTATATTCTAAAATTTCATAATTTTTTTAATAATCCATCAAAATGTGAGTTAATAAACATTTTAACATATTTCAGGTTTTATGGTTGGCCGTGATGCAGAAGCTGGTGGGATTGCTAAGAATGGAGCTAAGATGGTAACAGCTGTGGCTTGTGCGAAGGTTCCTAAGTTCACTGTTGTAATTGGGGGCTCTTACGGCGCTGGCAACTATGGCATGTGTGGTAGATCTTACGGGTAAGCTATTGTCAAAGTACTGTGACATTAGCATAATTTTTGTTTTTTCAGCACACCAGTCATATCCCACCGAGGCAGGGTGACCTAAAAAGAAAAACGAGTTTTTCTTTTTAGATACTATTACCTAATCTGAATACTGTAAAAAATGTCAATAATCTTTTAACAGTTATTGAAATATCAGTACAGTGGACCCCCGAGTAACGAGCATAATTCATTCCAGAAGCCTGCTCAAGTGCCATTACCGAACGAATTTTCTCCCTTAAGGAATAATGTCAAGTAGGTTAGTCCATTTCAGACCCCCAAAAATACACTTACAAAAGCACTTACAATATTATACTTACATAATTGTACGATTTCCGAGGTGCTCGTAACTCGGGGGTCCACTGTACATTTGATTTTTATAATAATGTAATATTATCGATAAGGTAACAAAAGGACCACAGTGGAAATAAAGTCACTCTGTCTGACTTTTTTGGGTTATCCTAGTTTCTCTATGATAATCTATGTAACTGTATTTGTGTATACCTGAATAAACTTGAATACTTACTTATTGCAGGCCCAGGTTTTTATACATGTGGCCAAATAGTCGCATTAGTGTAATGGGTGGCGAGCAGGCAGCTGGAGTGCTGGCACAGATCACAAAGGAACAGAGACGTCGAGAAGGTAAAGAGGTAAGATGTTAAAATATATTTATGAAAGCAATATGTTGTCCTGAAAATTAGGCATCAGGGTATAACTTCATAGCAGTCATTAACATTGGATATGGCAGAGAGAGTTTAACAATGCTCAAGACATTAAATCGTGCATCCACTTCTACAAAAATTTCAAAGCCTCTACAATAGATATTGTCCTATAAAATTCAAACTTGTAAACAACAGGGAGACTAAATAACCCATGGCTGACAAATAAAATCAAATCCATTGAGAAAACTATAACTATGAAAAACATTATGGATCAGGCTTAATACTCAAAAGAACTAACAAAGTCAATGGGATCACTTGTACTCCTCGAACTGAAGTCCTTGAAACGTAGGCGAGAAAGATACCGTTTGTTTTAATTTACAACAGGAAAATTGTAGAGGGATTGATTCCATATCTGTGAAAGTGTGTCTAAGAACATTGGAGAGAGCCGCTGAACACTGATTTGCCTCCCAGCAATATTGTGAGACCACAGTTTTCTTTAACTCTTCATTACATACCTGAATTATCTGTACAACTTTTATTTCATATGAACTGTAAACAAGGGGCTGTTAATATAATTTTTAATGGAGAGAAATGTTACACATATTTGGGCCAAAATGATGCAGTAGTCAGCAGGGGATTGAGGAAGTCGAGGTGCGTCTCCACTCAAGTAGTATAACTGCTATGTTTGTAATATAAGTGAGCAGAAGCAGCATCTGTCAGGAAACTTACCCATACATCTTCCTACTTTTTATTAGACAATCAAATAAACACATTTTGTCTTACCTAGCAAGGTATTGGAATTCCCTAGAATATGCTGATGTGTTGAGACAGTCAGGTGGCCACATCTCAACAGATGATGACGATACATACCTCTATTACACAACTTGCTTGTTAAATAGAAATACAGCTGAGTAGATATATACATCACTATATATGGTACTGGCATATGCAATTGAAGGAGTTTTAGAATAAATTAAGCATTTTTTAAGTTGTATAAATTTGGGGAAAGATTAGTTAGATAAAAAAAAACTGTGTCTAGTGGACTTAATTTAGTCTCTCTCAGCAAAAATGGAGCCGCCCAACTGTTGGCCTGCAGATTGAAAATAATTATATAGTGTACAATGCAAATTTTTATGCATGACCTTATTATGTAATATTAAGTTTTTCATGCACTATCAAGATTTTTGGTTGCACTTTCTTGATTGCTCTGCAACAAAGTCACATGTGGGGCTGCATTACAAGAGAGTTTACTGTTTATATAAAAAAAAATTGAGCTCATAGTACTGAATCTTTATTTTAATTATACGTATATTTCTATATTTTAGTGGACAGAGGAAGAGGAGCAAGCTCTTAAGGCTCCTATTATTAAGCGCTTTGAGGCGGAGGGATCACCATACTTCTCTAGTGCAAGGTAAGGTTTGCCCTTATTCCAGTCCAATACTGTGCTTGGGTTATGGTACTAAATGCCCCTGGTAAGACAGTGATAGTGTGAATGATGTTGAAAGTGTTTCTTTTTTTTGGGGTCACCCTGCCTCGGTGGGAGACGGCCAGTGTTTAAAAAAAATATTTTTTAATAATGTTTTTCCATACTTTCTGGGTGATTGTTTCCTTTTCCCTTGTAGGTGGGGAATTGGTGTAATGGTAATGAAAAAATTTCCTTTTAAATCTTCTTTCAACAAACCGGCCATATCCCGCAGATTCTTATTAATACCTTCAGTAAATGACATTATTTTAATTCTTAATTCACTTTAAGTTGTGGATCTTAGAAATTAAATAAATGTTTAAGCAGAATAAGAATAGGGCTAGTTTCATCATTTGAACCATGACTTTTTTATGTGAATTGGTGTATATATAGAGTGAGCGCCATATTCTTGGTGAAATACGTATACAGTGGACCCCCGAGTTTCGGTCACCTCGGAAATCGTACAATTATGTAAGTGTAATATTGTAAATGCTTTTGTAAGTGTAATTTTGGGGGTCTGAAAAGGACTAACCTACTTGACATTATTCCTTAAGGGAGTAAATTCGTTCGGTAATGGCACTTGAGCAGCCTTCTGGAATGAATTATGACCGAAACTCGGGGGTCCACTGTACTTAATTTTTCTTTGATTATCCCATTGAACTTTGTTTCATAGATATTTCGATAGCATTTATTGTGCACCACACAGTCCAACTTACATCAAAGTTCAGTTGCTAGGCATAACTTTTAGCAGATATCATGGCACAAACTTGTCCACTACTTCAAATATCCTTCACTTTTTTTTTTTTTTTCAACAAGCCAGCCATATCCCACCGAGGCAGGGTGACTTAAAAGGAAAACCAAAAGTTTTTCTTTTTAGTAATTTATATAGGAGAAGGGGTTACTGGCCCCTTGCTCCTGGCATTTTAATCATCTCTTATGATATGCATGGCTTATTGAGGAAGAAAAAATTATTACGACAATGCTGTAGGCTTGAACCAATGAACTCTGACAGGAGAGATGAAATCGAATGTACTAAACCAAATGGCCTTACTATCCTTCATGTAATGACAATGATTAGGACATTTATTGAAAAATTCTTTGTTTTGGGATAAAGCAGCTGGAACTGACAGGATCATGACAGAAATGTTAAAAGCAGGGGGGATATAGTGTTGGAGTGGTTGGTATTTTTGTTTAATAAATGTATGTTCTCAGCTGTCGTATCTGAGCGCCTCTGCAAAGACATTGATTATGTATGAGTGTGGTGAAAGTGTTGAATGATGATGAAAGTATTTTCTTTTTGGGGATTTTCTTTCTTTTTTGGGTCACCCTGCCTCGGTGGGAGACGGCCGACTTTTTGAAAAAAAAAAAATGTATGAAAGAGGGAAAGGTACCTAGGGATTGGCAGATAGGATGTATAGTTCCTTTATATAAAGGGAAGGGGGATAAAAGAGATTGTAAAAATTATAGGGGAATAAGTTTACTGAGTATACCAGGTAAAGTGTATGGCAGGGTTATTATTGAAAGTTTTAGAGGTAAGACAGAGAGTAGGATTGCAGATGAGCAAGGAGGCTTTAGAGTGGGTAGGGGATGTGTAGATCAAGTGTTTACAGTGAAGCATATATGTATGTGAACAGTATTTAGATAAAGGTAGGAAAGTTTTCATTGCATTTATGGATTTAGAAAAGGCATATGATAGAGTGGATAGGGGAGCAATGTGGCAAATGTTGCAAGTGTATGGAATAGGTAGTAAGTTACTGAAGGCTGTAAAGAGTTTTTATGAGGATAGTGAGGCTCAGGTTAGGGTGTGTAGGAGAAAGGGAGATTACTTCCCGGTAAAAGTAGGTCTTAGACAGGGATGTGTAATGTCACCATGGTTGTTTAATATATTTATAGATTGGGTTGTAAAAGAAGTAAATGCTAGGGTGTTGGGGAGATTGGTGGGATTAAATTATAGGGAATTAAATGCAAAAAGGGAGTTGACACAGTTACTTTTTGCTGATGATACTGTGCTTATAGGAGATTCTAAAGAAAAGTTGCAAAGGTTAGTGGACGAGCTTGGGAGGGTGTGTAAAGGAAGAAAGTTGAAAGTGAACATAGATAAGAGTAAGGTGATGAGGGTATCAAACGATTTAAATAAAGAAAAATTGGATATCACATTGGAGAGATTGATTATGGAAGAAGTAAATGTTTTCAGATATTTGGGAGTTGACTTGTCAGCGGATGGGTTTATGAAGGATGAGGTTAACCATAGAATTGATGAAGGAAAAAAGGTGAGTGGTGCATTGAGGTATCTGTGGAGACAAAAAACGTTATCCATGGAGGCAAAGAAGGGAATGTACGAAAGTATAGTGGTACCAACACTCTTATATGGGTGTGAAGCATGGATTGCAAATGCTGCAGCGAGGAGGAGGCTGGAGGCAGTGGAGATGTCCTGTTAAAGGGCAATGTATGGTGTAAATATTATGCAGAAAATTCGGAGTGTGGAAATTAGGAGGAGGTGTGGAGTTACTAAAAGTATTTGTCAGATGGCTGAAGATTGGTTGTTGAGGTGGTTTGGTCATTTAGAGAGAATGGGTCAAAGTAGAATGACTTGGAGAGCGTATAAATCTGTAGGGGAAGGAAGGCGGGTAGGGGTCGTCCTCGAAAAGGTTGGAGGGAGGGGGTAAAGGAGGTTTTGTGGGCGAGGGGGTTGGACTTCCAGCAAGCGTGTGTGAGCGTGTTAGATAGGAGTGAATGGAGACGAATGGTTTTTGGGACCTGTCGAGCTGTTGGAGTGTGAGCAGGGTAATATTTTGTGAAGGGATTCAGGGAAACCAGTTAATTTATTTAGTTGGACTTGAGTCCTGGAAATGGGAAGTACAATGACTGCACTTTAAAGGAGGGGTCTGGGATAGTGACAGTTGGGAGGGACTTATTCTCATATGTCGTATCTGAGCGCCTCTGCAAAGACAGTGATTATGTATGAGTGAGGTGAAAGTGTTGAATGATAATGAAAGTATTTTCTTTTTGGGGATTTTCTTTCTTTTTGGGTCACCCTGCCTCTGTGGGAGACGGCCGACTTGTTGAAAAAAAAAAAATTCAAAAGTAAAAATTTATGTTATTCTTGAAAATTGATCTTTATGTAATACGTACATCTTTTTTTCCCTGCAGGTTATGGGATGATGGTGTAATCGACCCGGTGGATACCCGACACGTTCTTGGCCTGTCACTCTCAGCAGCTCTAAATACTCCTATTCCCAAAACAACGTTCGGCATCTTTAGAATGTAACTGATGTATTACATTCTTTATTTCTGGCAACTTTATGCTTGCACAAATCTGGGTTTCAGACAGTGTAAATATGTATATCATATGGTGTTTTGTACAAAAAAAAATTGTCATGCTCATTCAGTTAATTTGCAATTATAGAGTATATTTACAGTGATTCAACATTAGATTCTGACATTACAATTATGGTTTCAGGAGAAATGAAGTATAGAATTGCTATTATCACTTGCAGCATTTTATTTGCATCCTTTTTTTTTTTTTTCTACTCACTGGCCGTCTCCTATTGAGGCAGGATACTTATCATCAGAAATCATCCACACTTCATAATTTTGTGCATCTGTAAATACCTTGCTTCAAATAATAAATTCATTGTTTTTACAAACAGCAAAGAGTGAAATTGTGAATATTATTATGTATTTTATGTTTAATACTCTACTTAAATTTTTATTTCAAAATTTTAGTTGAATCGTATTCATATGTGTCCAGTAAGTAATTCCTGTACCTAACTGGTCCTCACTCTAGGACCCCTATGGGTTTAGCACTTCCCTTGATTATAATAATAATGAATGAGTGATGATGAATATTTCCCTTTTTGGATCACCCTACCTTAGTTGGGGAGAGAGAGAGAGAGAGTCTTGAGTTGCATCCCAGTGGTGCCAAGATTTTTGACTTTCTTGTGACAGTGTGTATTGTCTTGCAGTGTAAACGATAGACAGAGAATAATCAAAACTACTGGACCTTTTATGTTGTGTAGATGTTGCAGTTTGGTGGGTCATCAGTGGCTCTTTGTGCACTTTCAAAAAGACAGGTAGAAAGCAAGTGAATTTTTCTGTGCTTTTTACCTTACCCTTGCCTCATTGGGTAGATTCTAATATATTAACAAATTAATCATTGCTTATTGGTAAATTTTGCAAAAATTAATTTTGCAATTCTAAATTATATTAAAAAGTTTTGTTATTTCAGATATATTAAGCTAGTTAATATATTTAAATTATCAAATTAAGCTTTACTAGATTACGGTATTAATGTTTGCGACTCGCATTGAAAAAAATAACGTATTTGTTAAGTGTAAATTCAATTCTGAGTAGCTCACAGGAAGAACAGGACTGGAACCCATGTCAAGCCAGTCCTAGAACTAGCAGGCCAGTGCTCTACCACCAGGGATATACTTTTGATGTACCTTTGATGAGTTCCCAAAGTTTTTCTACTCCCAGAGCCTGACCATGGGCCAGGCTTGTCTGTTGCTTGCCTGGTTAACTCTTGCTAATCACTGTACCATGCTGGCTATGGGTTTGAATCCTGTCTGTTGTGCGAGTTGTGTATAATCATGCTAATAATTTAAGAGCCATAAATTATGAATCTTGGCTATTAAGAGTTATCAACTCTCAAATTACATCTAGTCAGTGAAGATTTAATATATAATGTCAATATTTGTACCAGTTAACAGAAATATGTACAATATTGTATATATAAATACTGGTCAGGGGCTCTTAATCCAAAGAATTGGAGCTATCCTCACATTCTTTGTGTTGTGTCTTATTGCCTCTGTTGTGACCTTAATGGCTTTAGTGCTTTCCCCATTAATATAATATCACAGTGTGAATAACAATTTTTATTTCATTTAACATTAGTATTTTGGCCAAGTTATTTTGTCATCTAACTGTGATTTAGAAAATATATATATATGATGGTAAAGGTTGTAAATTAAGGGTAGAAACTTTTAAAAATATTATCATTATTTTTGTAGGTAAGAGTTGATCTTGTAAATAAATTGTCATAAACCTTCCAGAGTTTATCATATAATTAAAGAAACCTTCCAAAGTTTAATAATAATAATAATAATAACAATAGTTTATTTTGACATGATACATGGTTGTACAAAGGAATATACAGAGCATTTCGGGCAAACATTACCATATTTTGGTATCCAAACGTACACCTTCCTGAGTTACCGTGTTTTGGTATCCAAACGTACACCTTCCTGAGTTACTGTGTTTTGGTATCCAAACGTTCACCTTCCAGAGTTTATCATAACATCCAAACATAATTAGTGTAATACAAATGGTCACCACAAATGAACCATTATGGAAGAAATTAATCACAGGAAGAGAATTTTCTGGTGGTGCCTTGATGCCCGTGAAGGGCTCTTGATCGGAGGAATTGGAGAAACCACCTCTTTCCTTGGATCAAACCTGATAACCTCCCATTCCCCAGGTACTATATGAATCTTACAGGCTTAGTGCTTCAATGTGAAGATGATAATTGAAGATACTCTCTCCTTCCTTGGCATATAACCCTGGTGGGTTTAGTGCTTAGTTGTGATTAAAGTAATAATTTATTAAGGAAATATTTTGCCAGCCAGTGGCTTCACTCCAATACAGAGAATATCAGTAGAAGAGGAGGAGGAGTTTGAGGTAATCAGTCCCTCAGCCTGGAGTCGATATGTTCAGTCCATCAATCTTTAGAAATTTACAGCAAATGTGCGGAGAAGTTGCCTATATACTGCAGTGAGTAGTGTCTCTCTGGAGAAACCAACAGTGGTCACTCATCATGTTGGGATTGAAATGTCTCTAATAGCATACCTCCATTAAGAACAAAAAGGCACAATACTGTGACTGGAACAATACACAAATAATCCGCACATAGAAGAGAGGAGCTTACCACGACGTTTCGGTCCGACTTGGACCATTTACAAAGTTACAGTGTGACTTTGTAAATGATCGGACTGAAACATTATCATAAACTTCTCTGTCCCATGTACAAGTTATTTGTGTACCTCCATTGTAAGATAAGATTTCTTCGGATTTTTAACCCTGGAGGGTTAGCCACCCAGGATAATCGAAGAAAGTCAGTGCATCATCGAGGACTGTCTGTCTTATTTCCATTGGGGTCCTCAATCTTGTCCCCCAGGATGTGACCCACACCAGTCGACTAAGACCCAGGTACCTATTTGCTGCTAGGTGAACATGACAACAGGTGTAAGGAAACACATCGAAATGTTTCCACCCCGCCAAGAATCGAACCCGGGCCCTCCGTATGTGAAGCGAGAGCTTTAGCCACCAGATGATGAAACATTCCACTATGCTCATCGCTAACAAGATTGGATAATAAACTGTATCATAGTCACATAGTGAACACCTGCAGTGTGCTACTACCATAGGATAGTTTAGGTGTCCCATAGCTCAGTTTGTAGCGCACTCATCTCACACAATGAGGTCCGTCGTTCAAACCCCGGTACAGGTGGAAACATTGGGTGTATTTCTTTACACCTGGACAAGCTCACCTAGCAGTAAGTAGGTACCTGGGTGTTAACTGACTTGTGTGGGCGGCATCCTGGGAGACAAGATTAACCTAAGTTGCCCGAAATGCTCTGCATAACCTGGGGGCTTTCCATATAAGCAGGTCCCTGTTTATACAGCAGGTTAGATTCCAGGCTACTGCTGTAAAGTGAAACACAACACTATATTCACTTTAAAATGCATATAAAAGTCTGATAACATTTTTTTATTTTTCAACAAGTCGGCCGTCTCCCACCGAGGCAGGGTGACCCAAAAAGAAAGAAAATCCCCAAAAAGAAAATGCTTTCATCATCATTCAACACTTTCACCACACTCATACATAATCACTGTCTTTGCAGAGGCGCTCAGATACGACAGCTGAGAATAGTCCCTCCCAGCTGTCACTATCCCAGACCCCTCCTTTAAAGTGCAGGCATTGTACTTCCCATTTCCAGGACTCAAGTCCAACTAAATCAATTAACTGGTTTCCCTGAATCCCTTCACAAAATGTTACCCTGCTCACACTCCAACAGATCGTCATGTCCCAAAAACCATTCGTCTCCATTCCTATCTAACACGCTCACACATGCTTGCTGGAAGTCCAAACCCCTCGCCCACAAAACCTCCTTTACCCCCTCCCTCCAATCTTTTCTAGGACCACCCCTACCTCGCCTTCCTTCCCCTACAGATTTATACGCTCTCCAAGTCATTCTACTTTGATCCATTCTCTCTAAATGACCAAACCACCTCAACAACCCCTCTTCAGCCCTCTGACAAATACTTTTAGTAACTCCACACCTTCTCCTAATTTCCACATTCCGAATTTTCTGCATAATATTTACACCACACATTGCCCTTAGACAGGACATCTCCACTGCCTCCAGCCTCCTCCTCGGTGCAGCATTTGCAACCCATGCTTCACACCCATATAAGAGTGTTTGCACTATATTAAGTGGGGTAATAGAGCTAGGCCTAAAAAATGCATATACAGTACACACATTACTTAAAATATTTTTCTCCTTAGCATATAGTGAGTGGTGAATATATTTATTATAGGAAATCTGAATAAATGAACAATGGGGTATAATTGAAAAACTGCTGCATTTATGAAACACCGTAAAGTGAAGCACTGTAAACTGGAGTCCTCCTGTATGTCACTGATGTCAGCTATGGTCTGTATAAGTTGTATCATGTACTTGTAGAAATAAAGTATTATTATTATTATTATTATTATTATAGTGGAGACAAAATTATTAACCAGGTACTATATAATCCCTACGGGCTTAACACTTCCCCATAATAATAATAATAAATTATTACCTGCTACCTGGAGTCTACCTGGAGGGTATTCCGGGGATCAGCGCCCCTACGGCCCGGTCCACGACCAGGTCTCCAGATGGATCAGGGCCTGATTAACGAGGCTGTTACTGCCGGCCGCACATTGTTCAGCGTACGAGCCAGAGCCCGGCTCCATGTCACATACCATCACACAGCGTGGGTGACTTAAATTAAGTGATGCAATATGTCAACCTGAGCTGGGGGCCTTGAAGCCCTCCCCGGGGTGAGGGGAGAGAATTGAGATTAATTGCCAGCTCCGATAACACTATGGGATGTACTGGCCAGTTCTGGCATTTTTAATACCAGGACCTTCAAGGGGTGTATAATAATAATAAATATATATATATATAGAGAGAGGTACTACCTCTGGAACCATGTTGGGGACCCTCATCCTCAGAGAAAAGAATAAACTTGCTTCAGGAAACACTCAAGGTTCTCCCTTGAGGCTGTTTGAATATTGAATATATATTATTAACACATCGGCCGTCTCCCACCAAGGCAGGGTGGGCCGAAAAAGAAAGTTTCATCATCATTTACTCCATCACTGTCTTGCCAGTGGCGCGCTTACACTACAGTTATAAAACTGCAACATTAACACCCCTCCTTCAGAGTGCAAGCACTGTACTTCCCATCTCCAGGACTCAAGTCCGGCCTACCGGTTTCCCCTGACTCGCTTCGTAAATGTTACCTTGCTAACACTCCAACAGCACGCCAAGTCCTAAAAATCATTTATCTTCATTCGCTCCTATCTAACACGCTCACGCATGCTTACTGGAAATTTTAGCGCCTCCTTTTTATTATAAAAATAATTGCTGGAAATTAACTCGGGTGCCAGTGGTGGTGGTGGTGCCAGTGATGACGGCGGCGGCGGCGGCGCGCCTACCAGTGTCTCTCTCTAAGACACCGGACACCAGTGTTGATGTAGTGCAGGTGTTGACCTGACAGTGTGCCAGCCAGCTCACCACCACACCTTCCCTCCACCCTCCAAAATTCTCCCTCCACCCTCCAAAACCCTCCCTCTATCCTCCAAAACTCTCCCTCCACCCTCCAAAACCCTCCCTCTATCCTCCAAAACCCTCCCTCTATCCTCCAAAACCCTCCCTTCACCCTCCAAAATTCTCCACCACTATTACCTCTCTACTGCCTCTTGCAGGAGTTAAGCTGCAATTCTTCTGTCGCTCGAGGCTTTTAAAATACATCTGCTAGGCTTCTTTCCTGGGTGACTAGGTACCCAGGGACAGTAGGTGTAAGTAGACTGAACACCCAGGTACCTATTTGCTGTTAGGTGAACAGGGGCAACTGGTGTCAGGGTACTAGTGCCCAGGTACCAATTTATTGCTAGTGAACAGGGACAGCAGGTATAAGTACACTAACACCCAGATACCTGTTTATTGCTAGGCTAACAAGGGTAGCAGGTGTAACACCCAGGTACCTATTTACTGCTAGGCGAACAGGGACAGCAGGTGTAGGGTGACTTGCCTAAAAGCTTTCTCTTATGTTTTCAGTTTATTTAGGTACCTCTGTTTCCAAACGATGTAAGCAAACAACAGAATTAAAATTTCTATTATTTTTAAGCTAGGCTTAATCCTTACAAGGGGTGATTTGATTAGTGTAAAGGGCTCTTGAACTAGGGAACTAGAGCTATCCTCCCCCATCCCTGGGTTGGACATAATTACTTCTAAAGGAAAATGTAGAATATAACTTTGGTGTGTCAGTATCTAGCATTAAGAATAATATCAGGATAGAAGTGAATAATGAAAGTGAATGTTATAGGAATGTAGTTAGAAGTCTGAATAGATCTATAACTCACTGATAACATGAACGTAGATAAGTACGTTTATGGAGCAACTTGCAATGTGAACATTGACTGATGTTGTAGTAGCCAGACTTAGGCTTGGTTACAAGTACTTCTGGCAGTTTGACAGACACACAGATGCAAAGTATGTGGGCAGCCTTATGGTCCCTATCTTGAACACTATGTGCTTAATTGTCCACTTATTGAGGAAATAAGACACCAGATATATTAAGCAAATTTCCTAAATTTGCTTGTATCAGATAAGTGAACTTTAGATATAAATCCTGATGTACTCCTGTTAACCCTTTTGGGGCCTAGTTCTTAGGCCTATTGTGTATCCATATGTTCTTGTACTACCCTCCACTAGATGGATATGGGGTACACAATATACTAGCTACTTCGGTGGAAAAATCTAAACATCTCAATCTCTCTATGGATGGGATAAAAGAATTTTTAACTCAGTGTTACCAAAATTTGAGTCGGAAGGAATTCTCATTAATTTTTAAACGGTGATTCAAAACTATGACTATTATTATTAGTGGTAGTAGTATTAGTAGCAGCAGTAGTAGTAGTAGTAGTATAGATGAATGGTTCAGATAACCGACGAGTTGATAAATTAGACACATATGCAACACTTGGGTATCTTTATTGAGGAAACGTTTCGCCACACAGTGGCTTCATCAGTACATACAAAGGAGAATCATGAAGAACAGGAGGAGTATGAGGTAATCAGTCCCTCAACCTTGAGTCGATGTTGTCAGTCCATCAATCTGACAACATCGACTCAAGGTTGAGGGACTGATTACCTCATACTACTCCTATTATTCACGATTCTCCTTTGTATGGACTGATGAAGCCACTGTGTGGTGAAACGTTTCCTCAATAAAGATACCCAAGTGTTACATATGTGTCTAATTTATCAGTAGTAGTGAGAAGTACTGAATCTCAACTTTGACCCAATGAATAAGAGGAAAACTCCAGTGCAATAGATCAAGAACCCTTCACCAAGCATCAAGGCACCCACGACGAAGATGATACACAATAGATTTTCATTTTCTTGCCTCAGTCTCCAAGGGAAGATACAGAGACGGGGTCGTGCTTGCACATACATCCTATAAATGCTTGCGTGTGTATACACATTTATACACTCACAGTCTTACTAAATCTTCGTAGCTCAAGATTTCAGTACATACTCATTACAAACTTGTATATGTATCATATATATATATATATATATATATATATATATATATATATATATATATATATATATATATATATATATATATATGTGTGTGTGTGTGTGTGTGTGTGTGTGTACTCACATAATTGTGGTTGCAGGGGTCGAGACTCAGCTCCTGGCCCCGCCTCTTCGCTGTCCGCTACTGGGTCTCTGCTCTCCCTGCTCCATGAGCTTTATCATACCTCGTCTTAAAACTATGTATGGTTCCTGCCTCCACTATATCTTTCTCTAGACTATTCCACTTCCTGACTACTCTGTGGCTGAAGAAATGCTTCCTAACATCCCTTTGACTCATCTGAGTCTTCAGCTTCCAGTTGTGTCCCCTTGTTTCTGTGTTCCCTCTCTGGAACATCCTGTCCCTGTCTACCTTGTCGATTCCCCGCAGTACTTTGTATGTCGTTATCATGTCTCCTCTGACGCTTCTTTCCTCCAGTGTTGTTAGTCCTATTTCCCTGTGTGTGTGTGTGTGTGTGTGTGTGTGTGTGCGCTACCTGGAGTTTACCTGGAGAGAGTTCCGGGGGTCAACGCCCCCGCGGCCCGGTTTGTGACCAGGCCTCATGGTGGATCAGAGCCTGATCAACCTGGCTGTTACTGCTGGCCGCACGCAGTTCAACGTACGAACCACAGCCTGGCTGGTCAGGTACCGACTTTAAGTGCCTGTCCAGTGCTTGCTTGAAGACAGCCAGGGGTCTATTGGTAATCCCCCTTATGAGGTGCACACTCACGGCTAGTCATCTAATACTTGTAATCTTATTCTAGCCAACAGTAGTTGCACAAGGTAGAAAACCTTTCTTCACTACCACACATTACTATTACTGTTATTATTATTACTAGTAGCAGTAGTAGTAGTAGTAGTAATAGGAATAAGATTAGTAGTAGTAGTAATCACAATGTCTGAGGTGACACGTTTCGGGTGCACGTTTCTCTCGCCACCGCCCCCTTATCCACCCTGAATGCGCAGTTACGATGGCACTCAGTGCCTGTCTGCGCACCAGCTGAGGTGGGCGAGCCTGACCTGGTCCTCCCGGAGGAGGTGGAGGAGGAGGGGCAAGAGGAGGGGGAAGAGGAGGAGGAAGGGGGGAGGGAAGAGGAGTAGAAGGCAGGGAGTCAGTTGTTACCCTCACCTTGTGCCGTGAACAGGTGGCACTAAGTGGCCCCCTCCCCTCTTGATTGACCTACCCCTTCCTCGATACCCCTTTCAAAAAGCCAATTACTCCTCTTCCCTAAGACGGTACTCTTATAAAGGTGTTTACACGAATCCGAAGACTCTTCCATGCAAGAGGACCTCAGAACTGTGTTCGATCCCTTATAACTCCTTGTCCAAGACCCATACATTCTGAAAACTTAATTGGAAAGGCAATCAAGTCATTATTTGCAAAAGTGGCTGGTGGCACAAGTGGTAGCGCCTCTGGCTCACATCTGAAGGACGTGGGTTCGAGCCTGACAAGAGTGGAAACGTCTCAGCATCGTTAATTACACCTGCTGCTCCTGTTCATGTAGCAGTAAGTAGGTACCTGGGCGCTAGTTCACTTACACCTGTTGCCTGGCCCAGTTTACCTAGCAGTAAGTAGGTACCTGGGTACTAGTCTCCTTATAGCTGTTGTCAATGTTCACCTAGAAGTAAATAGGTACCCTGGGTACTAGTCCCCTTACATCAGTTGTCCTGGTTCACCTAGCAGTAAGCAGGTACCTGGGTACTAGTCCCTTTACACCAGTTGTCCCTATTAAGGGTCGCACCCCAGTAGAAAAACCCCCCACAATGACTGGATTTCAAGGGTAATCCTAATTTACCATCCACAAGGATTACTAACCCACTGGGTTAATAACCCTCCGGGTTAATATTCTTTTTAACAGGTTCCATTGTATTACCATTACACTTCACCAGTGGGATAATATTATCCGACACTGTTGGTGTCCAATGTCACATTGTTTGTTATTGATACGAAAATGAGGACTGTAAACACTGTGGTTTAAAACTGTCAGCACGGTGGTTTAAAACTGTAAACACGGTGGTTTAAAACTGTAAACATTGTGGTTTAAAACTGTCAACACGGTGGTTTAAAACTGTAAACACGGTGGTTTAAAACTGTCAACACTGTAGTTGAAAACTGTAAACACGGTGGTTTAAAACTGTCAACACGGTGGTTTAACCCAAGAGTTTTAACACAGAGATAAAGATAAGTTTTCACGGTATGTACATTGTATATACACTGGGAGATATTAACCTCTCGGTGCATATATCTTCGTGTTAATAAACTTAGTTAATTGGGTTTAAAGCTTATCTACTACACAACTCATTCCTAACAAACAATAACTACTACGGCCTCTGTTGACCCTGATTAGTTCTGTCAATTATCTTTAAGGATGGAGGGAATAATTTGCACAGTGGACTAATTTGCACTATGTATAAGGGATTATCTCTGCCCAGAAACTTAGAATAGGTTTAGGTGACAAATTTCTATGATTTATAAAGAATTAAATCCTCTTCACTACGCAGTTTGTTTACGTAAAGCTTCTGATATCAGTATTGATTTGTTACCGTCATTAATTAGAGTTCCACTATAGAACTGAAGTTAACTGTTTCCGTTCCGGAAACCATATACAAATTTATATCTAAGGTACTGAACATGGGGGTGGAGGAAGTTTAGACGAAAGGGTAAATATCCCAACTGTTTATGCCGAAAGATGGGATGGATTGATTGTGAGAAAGGTGCCTTGTGGGTAGATGAGAGACTTCCAGGAAGAGAGAACAAACCACTCACAGCAAAACACTGGGCTAACCCAGCCTGGTTGATCAGGCTCTGATCCAACATGAGGCCTGGTCACAGACCGGGCCGCAGGGGCGTTGACCCCAGGAACTCTCTCCAGGTAAACAGGGGAAAGGGAAAACAAGCCACACACGGCAAAACACTGGGGTAACCCAGTTTCAGCGTCGGGGGGACACGAACAAGCCACTCACAGCAAAACATTGAGGTAACGCAGCTTCAGGGTCTGGGGACACAAACAAGCCACCCATAACTCACCACCACAATAAGATCAGCTAACATTCCCTCTCCTAACCCCACTCCTTCCCCACTCCCTCGCCACACACCTCTTCCTCCCTCCCCACTCCCTCACATCAAGGCAGACTGGTCTGGCTTCTCACGGAGATGTATTCTACGAACTGATAAAAAAATGTCAGGTGTCTCGATTTACAAGTCATGTGTATTTGTGTCGCTAATAATTTTTGTTTCCCTTATCTTACTGTTGATGCTCTTGTTACAGTGAGGTTACAGTGAGGTTACAGTGAGGTTACGGTGAGGTTACAGTGAAGTTACAGTGAGGTTACGGTGAGGTTACAGTGAGGTTACGGTGAGGTTACGGTGAGGTTACGGTGAGGTTACAGTGAGGTTACGGTGAGGTTATGGTGAGGTTACGGTGAGGTTACAGTGAGGTTACGGTGAGGTTACGGTGAGGTTACGGTGAGGTTACGGTGAGGTTACGGTGAGGTTACGGTGAGGTTACAGTGAGGTTACGGTGAGGTTACGGTAAGGTTACAGTGAGGTTACGGTGAGGTTACGGTGAGGTTACGGTGAGGTTACAGTGAGGTTACGGTGAGGTTACGGTGAGGTTACGGTGAGGTTTACGGTGAGGTTACGGTGAGGTTACAGTGAGTTAACGGTGAGGTTACGGTGAGTTAACGGTGAGCTTACGGTGAGGTTACAGTGAGGTTACAGTGAGGTTACAGTGAGGTTACGGTGAGGTTACGGTAAGGTTACAGTGAGGTTACGGTGAGGTTACGGTGAGGTTACGGTGAGGTTTACGGTGAGGTTACAGTGAGGTTACGGTGAGGTTACGGTGAGGTTACGGTGAGGTTTACGGTGAGGTTACGGTGAGGTTACGGTGAGGTTACAGTGAGTTAACGGTGAGGTTACGGTGAGTTAACAGTGAGGTTACGGTGAGGTTACAGTGAGGTTACGGTGAGGTTACAGTGAGTTAACGGTGAGGTTACAATGAGGTTACAGTGAGGTTACGGTGAGGTTACGGTGAGGTTTACGGTGAGGTTTACGGTGAGGTTACGGTGAGGTTACGGTGAGGTTACGGTGAGGTTTACGGTGAGGTTACGGTGAGGTTACGGTGAGGTTACAGTGATGTTACGGTGAGGTTACAGTGAGTTAACGGTGAGGTTACGGTGAGGTTACGGTGAGGTTACAGTGAGGTTACGGTGAGGTTACGGTGAGGTTTACGGTGAAGTGTACGGTGAGGTTACGGTGAGATTACGGTGAGGTTACAGTGAGGTTACAGTGAGGTTACGGTGATGTTACGGTGAGGTTACGGTGAGGTTACAGTGAGGTTACGGTGAGGTTACAGTGAGGTAACGGTGAGGTTACAGTGAGGTTACGGTGAGGTTACAGTGAGGTAACGGTGAGGTTACAGTGAGGTTACGGTGAGGTTACAGTGAGGTTACGGTGAGGTTACAGTGATGTTACATAGGCAGACTTCTGTATTCCAATCTTATAATAATAATAGCAGCAATGATAATAATAATAATAATAATAATAATAATAATAATAATAATAATAATAATAATATAACAATGCTGCTACTACTGCTACTACTGCTGGTACTACTGCTACTACTACTACTACTACTACTACTACTACTACTACTACTACTACTACTACTACTACTAATAATAATAATAATAATAATAATAATAATAATAATAAATAAATAACAGCAACAACAACAATAATATACATGTCTCCCATTTTAACCCCTAAATTCTTCCCGAAATTAATTATTTGTATTATTACCAATTTTTTTATTTACGCTGGTCACCACTACCCATCAAATATGTACTCACTTCAAATATGTACTCACTTCTCTTCCGCATACTCTGAATTTACTCTCAAAATTTCACCCACAAGAAATATTCATTTCTACTCTTGAAATCATCTTTTTTTTCCACTTTCAAAAACACCGATGTCCCAAGGATATATATACACACCTGAGAGGTGTATATCTCTCGAGTGTATATACACTGAGAAATATACTTAACCCATATACATTACTAAACATGGAGACAGAAACACAAGAGATTGAATGATCTGTGTATTTCGACACCTTCTGGGAACCTCTTCATATGTTGTGTTGAAGGATTCTTGACTGGTGGTGAACAGGTGACATGCAGCCTTAATGACCCTCGTGTAGTAGATAGGCTTCAAACCTAATTAAGCCGCTAATGTCAATCATCGTGAATATAAATGTTGCTTCTTACTTCGGAAATCAGTTTCTAACCACTGGGTCG
Source organism: Cherax destructor (assembly GCA_009830355.1). Classification (NCBI taxonomy): domain Eukaryota; kingdom Metazoa; phylum Arthropoda; class Malacostraca; order Decapoda; family Parastacidae; genus Cherax; species Cherax destructor. Next base: position 1,026,219 of record WNWK01000028.1, read on the forward strand.
TTTCATTTATTTTTCTTTCGAGTTGATCACCTGTCATTCAACAGGACACCTGAGGGCCAGAACACCTGAGGGCCAGAACACCTGAGGGCAAGAACACCTGAGGGCAAGAACACCTGAGGGCCAAAACACCTGAGGGCCAAAACACCTGAGGGCCAGAACACCTGGGGCCCAGAATACCTGAGGACCACAACACCTGAGGCCCAGAATATCTGAGGACCACAACACCTGAGGCCCAGAATATCTGAGGACCACAACATTTAAGTACAAGAATATCCGAGGGTAATATCCAGGGAAAGTTATTTCTTCTCCTTCTCCTTCTTCTTGTTCTCCTCCTTCTTATTCTAACAGTAACAACAGTTAAAACAGCAACGACAGTAATAACAACAGTAACACCACCAACAAAAAACAATAACAATAACAACAAAAACAACAACTCCATCATTGTCGATGTTTTATTTGTCAGGAAAAAATACCAAAACTGTCCCGTACCTCGGGTCCTGGTCATATGTTGCCCCGCTGACCGGTCATAAAGGCCATATAACCACAGTACCTTTCAGTACCACCAACCTTACATACGTCATCTCTTTTATATTCACTCTATAATTCTATATTGTAGAAAATGGTATAAGATACGGACAAATTGATGAATAAGACACATGTCCAACAGCTGGGTTTCTCTACTACCACACCTGTTGTCTCTGTATCTGACTGAAGAAGCCTACTGTGTGGGCGAAACGATTCAGCAATAAAGATACCTAGCTGCTGCACATGTGTCTTACTCAGCAATTCCTTAATTATGTTACGATCAAAGAGTGTTTATTTATCCTCCTCTATGCTCACTTTACGTTCCTCTCTCGGTCCTGTTGTTGAGTACAAACAGGAAGGGCATCTGTCTCGCGCTGAGCAGACGGAGGATCAAGCCTCCAGCACGTCTTGCTCTGAGTTTAACAAAGCATCCTCTCTTCTTCAGGTTTAGTTGCTGTAAGAGCTTCGGTCATTAGTTAAAACTTAATATAACAGCTCCATTATGCACCGATACTCATCCTGTGGGTGACGCTCACAAGATTACAGAGGCACATAATAGGCCTAGGGAGGGGGGAAAGGCATAAAACAGACTGTAACAATACACAAATAACCCAAGCGTATAAATGACTAGGTTAGGTTAGGTTAGGTAAGATTGGTCAGGAAACGGGACAAGTTTTTCCCGACGAGGGTCTTAAAATTTTTTGGTAATCTGATAGAGGCCTTCCACTGGCTTACTAGTCCACTCCATTAAAAATTAAGGTTATAATTACTTATTATATTACATATGGCCAATGTCCAGTTAATGTCTAGTTAATAGACCGAAACGTCGTCATAAGTTTCTGTCTCCTATGTTCGGGTTATTTGTGAATAGGCCTAAGGTCTGGACCCTTAACTTTAGATAGCTCAAGAAGTTACAGTGGTAATGAACTTACAAGTTTGTGATCTGGTTACATTACAATGTAATTTATATGACGTCTGGAATTATGGTTGACTCTTGAGAGATTTAATGGGATGGTTGTTAGCACAGCCATCCTCTCTGGGTCTTCTCCTTCATACAATCAACCAATTTATTTGTAAACAGTTTATTTGTAAACAGAATTTATTTGTAAACAGGGTTTATTTTTAAACAGAGTTTATTTTTAAACAGAGTTAATTCCTACTTTACCGCCAATGAGGGGGATTCCGGGGTCAACGCCCCCGCAGCCCGGTCCATCAACAGGCCTCACGGTAGATCATAGTTCCACAACTTACAATAACTTAGACTGCAGAACTTTATTAGTTTCGTTTAATCGTTCTGTTACGGACGTTTACATTAATTCTTGAAAACTTACTCAATTCTTAACAGTTTAGTTGTAAAAAACAACGACATATGAATCTCGCATATAAAGTTGATCCTCGATGGAATCATCACGTTCTTCTGCCTCCTTCCCTTCACATCTATTCCACCGATCATCACGTCTTCCAGTGACACATTTGCCGACACATTCACTCCCGGATTTCGACTTTAATAAACCCCCTTCTATACACCCTTAAATACGTCGTTCAATTTCACATTCTAAACTTTTTTATTAACAGTTTTGTTCTCTGTGAATTCATTTCCAACTACTCATTATATATATATATATATATATATATTTATATATATATATATATATATATATATATATATATATATATATATATATATATATATATATATATATATATATATATATATATATATATATTTATATATTGGTGTTTGTTATTATGAATATCACGTTCCTGTGTTTAAACTATCGACATCGACTCTTGTATTCTTGTATGTAATCGTTGTTGATGGTGTGTAAAGGTTGTTGACGAAGGATCACCTCTCTCTCTGCAGGGTTGCGACAGTGATGGTGGGCCGCTACACGAGTCTCCCTGTCGAGGTAGCTTCTACTGTACCTCGACGCTCCTTGTTTAGGGAGTCCTGGGTGCGACACTCGTCTCAGCCTTCATTTCAAGGTGTTTCCTCTGCAATGGAGACTATGGAGCCCACAGCCCTTAGGCCTCCTAGTGGTCAGGGTGCCCAAGAGATTCCTGAGCCTTCAGGGTTGACCCAGCTCCCTGACACATCCCTCCTGAATAATCAGGATCCGTTGGGTTCTTCAGAGCTCAGAGTTTCTACACTGAGACCTGATACAGGTATTCGATCTCCTAGTGATCAGGATTCCATGGGTTTCTTGGGACCATTGGGGTCCACATCGCGGCCCGCCACAGGTCTCCGTCCAGCAAGTGACCAACGACCCCGGGACACGACCCGCCCCGCCTCCGTTATACTCACCACCTACTGTCCCTCCGGCGGCGTCATGCAGGAATTCCAGGGTCTCACTGGTCGGGTGTCCAGGGCTAGAGCCTTCTTCGAATCCACGACTTCGCAGCCTGAAGAGCCGGAGTCGCCCTTACAATCCCCTCAGGAGGACTTAAGCGCTACAGCTGTAACCTACCGCTGCAAGAACCCACACAGGGCCTTGCCGAGGCCCCGTGGGCATCGCTACCGTAACACCATCAGCACTTTTCCCCGGTGGGCTCCGTCTGGGCAGCACCCAGCCATTGACGACGCTGGCCACGCCCAACTAACCTCACCCGAACTTGACGACCAAGGTAACATCATCAGAAAACCTCAACGCACTAAAGATGACACTGATATAGTCGAAATAAAGCCTGTGATGCTCCGCAAGCGCTTTGGAACAATCACCGGGATTATCACCAGCCTCTCCACCCACGACAAGGAACTTTATCCCTCGAAGAAGAACGAAGAAAGGAGTGGCAGTGAAGGTACTAGTGGTGAGGGAGATATAGCGGTTAGTAGCAGTGCTGGTTTTGTGGACGAAGTGGTGGTTAGCACCAGTAGCACGGGTAGTGATGGTGAGGGAGCAGGTGTGGTCAGCACAGGTAGAGGTGGTGGTGAGGGAGCAGTTGTGGTCAGCACATGTAATAGTGGTGGTGAGGGAGCAGGTGTGGTCAGCACAGGTAGAGGTGGTGGTGAGGGAGCAGGTGTGGTCAGCACATGTAATAGTGGTGGTGAGGGAGCAGGTGTGGTCAGCACAGGTAATAGTAGTGGTGAGGGAGCAGGTGTGGTCATCAGCACAGGTAATAGTGGTGGTGAGGGAGCAGGTGTGGGTGAGAGTGTGGGCGCGGGAGTCAGTAAGGGCTGGGACGCCGCGTGGTGCGCACCTTCCTACAGTCCACCTCCTTCGTGCCTGTGTGAGCACGCGACCCTCGTCTCTAAGGGCGTCGTTGCTAGTGAGACCCAAGACAGTGCCGCCGGGGGCCATGATCAAGGCCCTAGGACCATGGTAGTGCCAGAGGACGGGCAGGTGCAGGCAGCGCCACGCGTGGTAGCTGCCTGCATCAAGTCCTATCACGACATCCCTGAGGAGTTGTTCAACAGTTTAGAGGAGAGTTCTGTGGACCCTATCACTCCTGGACTCGCCTCCACGACGCCCACACACTCACCCGCCCACACCGCCCTCTCCCCGCCCACCAACACCCTCACGCCCGCCCCCTCGCCGCCTTCCATCACCAACACCCTACCGCCCACACCAGCTCCTCGCAGCGACTGGCGCGCCATGAGAGAGGGCCGTCGGGCCCTCCTGATGGGGGAGGTCAGCGACGCTGACACAGAAGAAGGCAGCGAAGGTGATCTCGGCGGCGTCGCGTCCACAAGCGACTACCACACCAGCGATGGTCGTGGATCCTCCCTCTCAGGGGCCAGCGACGACCACCACAAGAACAACGACCACAAGAACCCCAACCACGGTAAGTAACCCAAGTATAAACGGCAGGGACTCCAGTGCTCTGCCTTGAGGCACCCCACTCGCTACCCTCGCCGGGAAATTAACCAAGCATTTCCTGATTCCCTGGGTTGTGAATGTAACTATAAAATTATATTTTCATATGTAACTCTGTAATTTCAGGACCGTAAAGGAAATAAGTCACATTGACTCCCTACGTACAAAAAAAATTTACGTAAATTTTGAAATTAAGTTCTAAATTTAAATTTAAACTTAGACTGCATTTCATAAAGCCCCATGCCCGTATTGGCCAGTCAGTGCAAGCGGCGGTGAAGGCTCGATTCTCCCTCCACTAATCGTGGTCCTTGTCTCTGACCAGTCAGGAAATTCTTGTTTGTTCTAGTTCCTGCATTGATTTGTCCTCCCTCTCTACTCTCCATCCTTATGGGACACAGGAAGGGGTTAGGGATGGGCTCATTGCTCCATCATTGTGCATGGTTGAACATGTGGGCCTGCCCTTCCGCCCCGCATTGTGTTATGATTTGCGCATCGAAATACGATCATACGGTGGGTTGCGTGGGTTTGTGATAATGGGTGTTATATATGACCCACGGCGACACCCATTGCGGTGTTGCCTCTGACGGTGATACACAGGGCAATGTATGTCCAGTTGTGGAGCAGCGAGGCGCATGTCCAGTGGTGACCTTCCTAGGTGCGTGTCCAGCTGTGAGCCTGTGATGTACAGGATCACTGGGGACCTTGCAATGTACAGGGTCAGTGGTGACCTGCAGTGTACAACTGTCGCTACGGTGAGTCTGGGGACAATAGGTTACGGGATGTGGGTCTGTATGTGTGTGTGTGTGTGTGTGTGTGGAAGCCATGCAGGATGCTTAATATAATTTTTGTATGCAATTTCTGCAAGCCAGTAGGCCTTCTGCAGTGTTGCGCCGGTAGGAGACTTGGACTTGCCTCACATGGACCAGTAGGCCTGTTGCAGTGTTCCTTCTTTCTTATGTTCTTATGTAATGTTTTTGTGAGTATATGTGTCCTGGGATGAGAGTGCAGCGTGGACAGGTGTCTTCACCTAGTGCCGGATCAACCAGGCTGTGATGGATACGTGGGGCAGTGGGCCTCCAGCAGCAACAACCTGGTTGACCAGGCTAGTACAAGACGAGCCTGGCCCATGGCCGGGCTCCGAGAGTAGTAAGACTCATCAAAGGTATATCAAAGGTGCTAGACCCCTCACGAGTATTGTGATCCAATATGAGTCTTTTGGTCTATTTTCTGTTAGCGGTTCCAGGGATAATCTTGTCCAGGACTCTGCCTCAGGTCAGGTCTTCTGGGATGAAGTGGAAATATTTACAGGATTAAGAACTAAGCACATATGAAAGTAAAAGTGTGTGTTTACTGTGTAAGAAGTTTGTAAGATTTACCTGTAACTTTGTGGTCGTGAGACAAAGTTGTACCTGTCATCTTACGTGTTCGTGAGACAGAAAGATGGTACCTATCATCTTACGTGTTCGTGAGACAGAAAGATGGTACCTGTCATCTTACGTGTTCGTGAGACAGAAAGATGGTACCTGTCATCTTACGTGTTCGTGAGACAGAAAGATGGTACCTGTCATCTTACGTGTTCGTGAGACAGAAAGTTGTACCTGTCATCTTACGTGTTCATGAGACAGAAAGTTGTACCTGTCATCTTACGTGTTCGTGAGACAGAAAGATTTAGCTGTCATCTTACGTGTTCGTGAGACAGAAAGATTTAGCTGTCATCTTACGTGGTCACGAGACATAAATATTTACCAGTCATCTTACATGTACAGAATGAAAAGATTAGCAATCCTGCCAGAGTGCGGAAAAAAAATAACGGGTTTCTATTTTACAGTCATGTGCCTGGAAGGAAGTACCGATGGTTGCTGTCTACCCCGTAATAACCTACGTATATTTATCAGTTTATATATGCTGAGAGTTTACTGTAACCTCTATTAAGAGGTATCCTTGACTGGTGGTGCACAGGTTACAAGCTAACTTAATGACCCTTATTTAGTCGAAATTCTTTAAACCCAATTACCCAGCACTTGAGTTCCTAGTGTCACTGGGACACTGCCAGGAACTAACACTACTAGAGTAAAAGGTAGCAATGGCACGCCAACAAATGCTGAACTAGATACCAGTCATCACCTGACGAAGGTCCTGCGCCAGGAGAAGACACTGGTCCCTGTTTCCTGACATCACATACTCAAATATCAGTCACTCCTGCACAACTGATGTCACCATTTATTTGAGGGATGTATGTGTCATTCCCCAGCTCGTGACCTCAAAATACTTTGCATAACCTTACTGCTATGTCATTCCCACAACATAAATGTTAAACTCAACTACTGTAGCCTGCAGCGTTGGCTAACCAGATTACGATATATATATATATATATATATATATATATATATATATATATATATATATATATATATATATATATATTCCCTTGAGGCAGGTGAAGGGCATACTACTATTACTACTACTAACACTACTACTAATGATCATTCTGATGCTGTGTATCTCATCTGTCTCATCTGCCAGTCACCTCCTTCCTATCTCAAGGTCATTTTCTGTCTCCCATGACGCAGTGAGACGTATTTTTTTAAATCGAATTCTCATATGCTTGATTATTAGTATTATTACTATAATTATTATTATTATTAATTTTATTATTATTATTATTATTATTATTATTATTATTATTTATTTTATTTGTAACGTGTGTTTGTGGTAGTGGTGGTGATGGTGATAGTGATGTTGATGGTGTTGTAATAGTAGTAGTGTTAGTTGTAACGATGGTGATGTTGGTATTAGTGATGGTGGTATTGGCGGTAGTAGTGTTGGTAAAGGTGGTGGTGGTGGTAGTAGTGGTGGTAGTAGTGGTGGTAGTAGTGGTGGTAGTAGTGGTGGTAGTGGTGTGCTGGAGACCAGGGCGGGGCAGTAAATAGTGATCATTCTTCACACTAACCTCACCTTCCCTCTCCTGCCCACTCCACTCCTTCCCGTGGTTTACCCTCGACCGGTTTCCAGAGTTTACCAATTCTAGCAGGCCTGGCGAACGCCTTGACGTCTTCCAAGACGATCTTTCTTCAGATGTTAGTGGCTGGCACCAGCTGTAACTCTTTTAAAAGACATTTTTTTTTTTTTTACATTTCTTTGAAGCGGTAAACCTCTTTTTTTTTCCCTCCCTGTGCCATTCAGTGCAAAGAGTGGTGGAGGCTCGATACACCGTCTGCTAATCACCCTGTCTTTTTGTGGTAACAGCAAACTCACAGAACATGATTAGTAGTGTGTAACAGTTCTTTATATCCCCGACCCTGAGCTCACTCATGTAATTTTCCCTTACCACTCCCTCCTTCCCTTCATTCTACCTCTTACACCCCTTCCTCACCTCTCACCTACATCCACCATTACTGAATACCAGACACAGTAACCACAGTAACTACGTAAACTACAGTTATTGAATGGTTTTAAAAGTCTTCCGTCACCCCTCACAACATCATCTGGGATGCTGGTAACGTCTTGCGACGATAATAATGCTACATGTAGCTCATCTCTCTAGAATATTAGACTGAGGATTAAGCCTCCATCTCTTCCTGCCCTAGATGATCCATATATACTGCCTCACATCCTCCCCAGAATAATATTAAACCCCAATTCCTAAGAAAAATAACAAGAGTTGAAATTGTCAACAGGTTAGGTTAAGTAAGGTTTGTCAGGAAACAGGAACAAGGGTTTCCTAACGCTGGTCTTAGTCATATGATGATCCTTCCCTGGAGGAGCTTTTGGTCGTCTGACCGAGGCCTTCCACTGGCTAACCTCTCCACCCCTTTAAAAATTATGGGTATAATCATATGGTAATTGTCAACACTAAGGTGAGTGAGTGCTGAGCGCGGTGCTCAGAGTTATTGTCAACACTAAGGTGAGTGAGTGCTGAGCGCGGTGCTCAGAGTTATTGTCAACACTAAGGTGAGTGAGTGCTGAGCGCGGTGCTCAGAGTTATTGTGTAAACAACAAATCTTGTAGACACCAGGTTTTTATGGAGAGATTTATTAAACTCTGTTTAGAGCGACACCTTGTCTATAGAGATTCACTCTATATACAGTTTTTACCATGAATAATTCTTGATCAAATTAGAAAAGACAGCAGTTAAATGATGATAATAATAATGATAATAATAATAATGCTTGCACTACCAGCATCCAGTGCCACGTACACTACAGGCTGGCACTACCAGCATCCAGTGCTACGTACACTACAGGCTGGCACCACCAGCACCCAGTGCCACGTACACTGCAGGCTGGCACTACCAGCATTCAGTGCCAGTGGATTTATTTTCTTTATTTTAAATAAAAGCAAGTAAGGTACCCAGTAAGGTGATGGCGAGGCTCAGTCAGTAGACATGAAGGTCGTGGTGTTTTAATAATGCCAATCAAATTGTCAAGAATTTTTTTTTGTTATGGATGAGTCAGGTAATAATGTGTGTGTGTGTGTGTGTGTGTGTGTGTCTGTACGTGTGTATCTATGTGTGTATATGCATGTATATATGTCTGTGTGTTTGCATGCACACTCACCTATTCACGGCTGCAAGAATCGAGTTTCAGCTCCTGGTCCTGCCTCTCAGCTAGCCACCTGCTGGTTTTATGCTCTCTTACTCTCCCATCCCCTGTCATACCTATTCTCCAACATGTGTATGGAGCCTGCCTTCACTTTGATTCATCCGGGCCATTCCACTTCCTGAATAAACACTTCCTAACATCCCTGTGAATAATCTCTGTATCTAAAATCGAAGCAGAATCAAGGTTTCATTGGCGTTACGGAGTGCAGTGCTGGTCAATATGACTCAGGACGTACACAAGACCATAAGAAAATGAGCACTGCAGTAGGCCTACAGGCCCATGCTATGCAGTGAATGTTGAGAGAGTTAGTTCACTGCACTGGGATTTCACTCTGGCTTAGGATGAGTGAAAAAAAATACAGGTGGTGTTGGTGAAGAAAGAACTCTGGGTGGCTGGGACAGGTTCATGAGTGGAAGCGAGTTGGATGTGCCTAGCATGGGCCAGTAAGTGCTCGCTAGAACTCCACATGGACAGGAGGACGTAAATATATAGAACCAGGAATGAGGTTCACTCAAGAACGTGGTTCTAGTACCAAGCTACCACTCACTACCAGGTAACTACCAGCACACTACTAGGTTACTACTAGCACACTACCAGGTTACTACTAGCACACTACTAGGTTACTACTAGCACACTACTAGGTTACTACCAGCACACTTCCAGGTAACTACCAGCACACTACCAGGTAACTACCACCACAGCTGTCATGACCGTCATACCAATACCAGCGTTGCTAGAATTTATAATAGTGTCGTAACCCTTATGACGTGATGCGTTATTCTTCACTACGTAACACTACGATGTCTTTGCGTTTAACGTAAAAGCTAATAAAGTGTGTTGGAACAAGCATCATTCCCAGAGGTACAACATTATACCAATGGTAGCGTGTTCAGCTTACAACCGAAGGACCTGGGTTCAATCCTGGACGTCTTGACAAATCTAACCCCCTGCATCTATTTACCTAGCAGTAAGTAAATAGGTGCATTGGAGTCAGGTTCTAAACGGTTATGTTATAGAGGCTAGTGTATGAGAAGTAGGAACTCCCTACCTGATCTCAGACCCTTATACACTTACTGTATTTACTAGTACTATTACTGATGCTACTACTGCTACTACTACTGTTACTACTACTATTATAATTTCCACTACTACTACTACTACTGTTTCTACTGTTGTTATTAATGTTACTGGGGTTGTTACTACTATTACTACTACTACTATTATTATTATTACTACTACTACCATCACCACTACCCCCACCACCACTACTACTACTGCTGCTACTATTACTACTACTACTACTTCCTCTCTTCAGTAGCCTAGACTACTTTCACTTCCGCTCTCACACTCACTAGTACAGTCAATAATGAAAGGGGTAATGGGTAAGGGGTGAACAAAGGGGACAACAGGACATTGTCCCTAACAAGAGTGGACAGAAGTGGGAGTATTCAGTGTGGGTAATGAGGGGAGAGGAGTGAGGAGGGGAGAAAATGGTAGCTACGAACACACCGGCCTTGGAAGATCTATTTTTCTCGTGTGTGTGATAGACAGTCCTGATAGATGGTAACTGTCAGGTGATAGTGACTCCAGCTCTTGTCGTAACTGATGAACCTTTAATGGAATACTGGACGATATCTTCAGTGTCTTTCTGAAGTCTACTAGCTCAGGCAGACACAGCTGAAGTCTCCCAGGTGGACACACCGTAGTGGCAGGTGGACATATTAGGGGCAGGTGGATACACTAAGAGCCACTACAAGGACATGAGAGGTACTACCGTGGCTGGGGTTCCAGTGTTTTGATAAGGACCTGCCTTGTATGGGCCAGTAGGCCTTCTGCAGTGTTCCTCCATTCTTATGTTCTTATGTACTCTAATTGTAACCCGGGAGATGTTCTCTGCCAGGCTGCCACAACCACATTCCCGGAGTTCCTCAAGGTCCTCTCTAGTTCCTGATCCTGTTTCCACTCAACCTCTTGCTACTGCTACTGCTGCTACTACTGTTGTTGCTGCTACTTCTACTTCTGCTCTCTCTCTCTCTCTCTCTCTCTCTCTCTCTCTCTCTCTCTCTCTCTCTCTCTCTCTCTCTCTCTCTCTCTCTCTCTCTCTCCCTCTCTCTAAATGGCGAGTGCCTGAGTGTATTCACCTAGTAATATTTACAAGGGTCCAGCAGCATGATCCACCAGACCAGCCACCAGGAGTGCTGGTCTGTGATTCATTCTGATATTCTGGAGTCGATAATATCAGTGGGTATATAGGCAGGAGATAAGGTGTGAGAAACATGTATTGACCTGACTTGTTTCTCATCCCGGCACTGAGTGTCTCGCTCATTCCTTCGAAGAATGAGACACTGGTGTAAGATTTAGGAATCTTGTTGTAGAAACGTTTCGCCAGATAACTGAAGAACTCCCCGAAGAAGCCAATAGCTGGCGAAACGTTTACTTAAGTGTCTCAGTCATCAACTTGTCGTTCTTCTAAACGACTTACGCCACTTAAATCTTTGTATGTTAGACGCGATCAAGGTCCCAGTACCGAATTTTTTCCTAATGCGTCCCAGTGGTTAGTCACGCGTTTTTAGACCAACAATAAATTCACACAAGTGTTACTCACGCGTCTTTAAACCAGCAATAATGATACACAAGTGTTACACGTATTTTTCTCTCTCCACCTTAAATACGTGTCTTTACAAACTCGTCTACGCCTCACTAATTTAGACTTCCATTCCTCACACATCCGCTAGAGCGCTTCAAGTGAAAGTCAAAGAGCGTAATGACCACTCGGGAGCACCAGTGCAGGTCACAGTGAGAGGTTGTTGTTGTATGTTCGCCGGTACATCCGGCCCGGGTCTTCTCCAAATGGTGACCCGGCATCAGTGAGAGGTGTGTGACCTGTGAGGACACCAGGCTCACTGGTCACTTATAAACACTTACTTATAAGGAATTAGACACTTATGTACACTTCAAGATATTTATTATTATTATTATTATTATTATTATTATTATTATTATTATTATTATTATTATTATTATTATTATTATTATTATTATTATTATTAATGTCCTGAGCTGTATATTTTTAGTGTTATTTTCCCACATCTCGTTGGTGACAAACCGGTCCGCGGGGGCGTTGACCCCCGAAACCCTCTCCAGGTATACTCCAGGTATACCATTTCTCACTTATAACTTTCTAGAACTTTGGATAACTTTAAAAACAGATTGAGTGTTCAAGTTGGGAAATAAATTTAAGATTTAGAAATGAGTTTGGGGAAATACTGGTTTGGCAATAGAGTTGTAGATGAGTGAAACAAATTGCTTGAGTATCGTCACTGAAGGGAGAACTCTGGGGGTTTCAAAATGAGGCTGGTCAAATATATGAGTGGTTGTGGGTGGGTGTGAGTTGGACTTGCCTAGCATGGGCTGGGTAGGTTAAAACACATGTGCAACACCTGAGTGTCCTTTAATTTTCCACAGGTGTCTAATTCTTCATCTTGTATTGATATAGGAAAAAAAAAGGCAATTAGTGGGCGAAACCTTGGCAATGGATACCGAAAAACAGGTTTAGAAAGACAGGTGAGCAAACGCAAGGACATATTTATTAGGCAACGTTTCGGTCCTGGGACCTAAACGTTTCCTCTCGTATCTTTCTACAGTAGTTCCTCATCGTGTCGTGACTTGCTCTTGTGCTCAGACTTGCTCTATAAACTGCAATTTAATGGGGATAATTGTGCGAAATGTTAGTATTTTGTAGGAAATGACAAGCTCTGACGTTTCGCACTGTTAAGCTCTGACGTTTCGCACTGTTATCATGTGTTTTGAGAGTCTTCGAGCGTTTTTAGGTTAGGTTTCTTATTGGTGTGATAGATGTGCAAGGATGTGAGATGCTGGGTAATGATGCTTGAGACTGATGTGTAATGACGTGTTAAGAAGCTGCCTCCTTCAGTGAGAGGGAGTGTAGTAAGGAGGGAGTGATGAGAGGGAAAGTGCAGGGAAAGCATGGAGAGAGAGGGAGAGTGTAGCTAGAAGGAGAACGTAGCAAGAGGGAGAGTGTAAATGGTGAGTGTTATTTGTATATTGTTCCAATTACAGTATTCTGCCTTTAAATTTAGATTTTGCCTTCGAGGGAGTCAGTTCATTGTGCACCATTTACCCACCCTGTGGAGGGTACCTTTATACCTCTGAAGAGTTTCGAGAGTTTCACTACTCTCGGAGCCCGGCCATGGGCCAGGCTCGTCTGGTGCTTGCCTGGTGAACCAGGCTAGCGCAAGAGCATATGGATATAAGAAGTATAACTAGGCGCCTACCCTTAAAGGTTAACAGGAATACATCTGGATTTATATCTGCAGTGAGTATAGTGAGAGGGAGAGTGTAGAGAGGAGTTTAACGAGAGGGAGAACGTGGTTATAGGAGTTGAAATTCTTATCAAACATGTGCATAATTAATCTTGCATCATTCTTAAGGAAAAAATAAACTAGAAACAGTGTTTGACGATGTTTATAATAATAATAATAATAATAATAATAATAATAGTAATAATAATAATAGTAATAGTAATAATTATAATAATAATAATATTAATAATAATAATAATAATAGTAATAATAGTAATAATAATAATAATAATTTTCTTAATCTCAAGGTTGTAATTTATAGAGTTCGTGAGAGAGTAAGTGAGTGACATCAGCAAAAACAAAAAAAATGCAAAAGAAAAATAAGAATAGTCTAATGGAACAACGGTTGTGGGGTAATACTATAACGGTACACCGGTAATAATAATAAAACTAATAAAATGTAATAATAGTAATAATAATACCTGTGCTATATCAATCAATAATATTTGTAATTCTTGACACAGAGATTAAAGCTCTCAGTGTATATACACTGTCAGGATATATACACCAGCATATATACACGTCTGGGTGTATTCATACAGTGTCCTCTACCGAGAAGACATTAAAAAGAAATGGCAGGATGATATAAACAGTCTTGTAAGGGAGAACAAGATCAGTGGTGACAAGTTCCAACTGCTGAGATATAGAAAGGATTAAGAACTCAAGAGAGATACTGTATACAGAGCGATATGTCACCAAACGGAATGATAGGAACATGCGAGAGATCTGGGAGTAATAATGTCTGCTGACCTTTCTTTCCAAGGGCACAATAAGGTAAATATCGCGATAGACAGGAAAATGATGGGTTGGATTATGAGAACTTTGAAAACAAGGGAAATAGTGCCAGTGGTGACACTATGCAAATCATTTGTGCTCTCTCGCTTAGAGTATTCTTCAGTGTTAACGCCCCGATCAGAACAGGAGAGACAGCCTTAGAGTCCTAAATATGTACTCACTGCAGCAGAGGAGAGAAAGATACATGATAATATATACGTGGAAGTTGCTTAAGGTTCTGGTCCAGACTCTGCACACTGCCATAACATCATACTGGAGTGAGAGATATGATATGAAGTGTAAAATGAAACCAGTGAAACAATTACCGTGTTTCCTGACGAATCTTACCTTACCTTCCCTGAAGCCTGGTCACAGACCGGGCCGCGGGGGCGTTGATCCCCGGAACTCTCTCCAGGTAAACCTAAATGCAAGTAAGAAATAGGGGCGCCATGGGCACAATAAGAAAACATTATATCAACATTCGTGACCCAGATTGCTTAACACTTTACCACAAGTTTCGAGAAACACTTTTGGAACAAGCGTAGACGTATTTCAGGAGGACATTTGAACATATACCTCCGCCAAATGCCAGATCAACCAGGCTGTGATGGATACATGGGCCAGCGGGCCCCTAGCAGTAATAGCCTAGTTGATCAGGCAAGCACCAGACAAGCTGGGCTGGGCAACGATACAGGGAAATTCTCGAACGCTTTCAAAGATAAGGAATCATAGGTGTGCCTTTCTAACTGCTGTGTCCTAACTGTCAGTTAGACTGTGTGGGACAGGTACATGGGTGGGTGTGAGTTAGACCTGCCTAGCATGGGCCAGCAGGCCCGCTCTAGTTCGCCTCTGTTCTTATGTTGTGGAGTGTGTTAAGTTCAAAGGTGGGTGAATCAGATGTCAGAGAAAGTGGGTGGCAGTGGGTGAGTGGGTGAGGGTGGGAGACGGAGAGTGACTTGTGGGCGGTGGATGGTTGTCGTAGGTGGTGGTTGTAGGTGGTAGTGGGTAGTGGGGATAGTAAACGGTGTGTGTGTGTGTGTACTCAACTAGTTATGTTGCAGGGGTCGATTCACAGCTCCTGGCCCCTCCTCTTCGCTAGTCGCTACTAGGTCCACTCTCTCCCTTCTCCATGAGCTTTATCGAACCTCATCTGTGTGTGTGTGTACTCACCTAGTTGTGGTTGCAGGGGTCGATTCACAGCTCCTGGCCCTGCCTCTTCACTGTGTGTGTGTGTGTGTGAGGGTAGGATGTAATTTAAGTGGGTGAAGATGAAGTGTGGCCCCCACACCTCATACCGTGGGTTATGTGGGGTCCCCACACCTAATACCGTGGGTGATGTGGGGTCCCCCACACTAGCTGGGCCCCCACACCTCACCATTTATCCTAATTTAAACTAACGTAAATTAATGTGAGATTAAGACAATAGCATATGCAAATTAACAGGAAACGTTAATTAAGAAGAAGAAGAAGAAGAAGAAGAAGAAGAAGAAGAAGAAGAAGAAGAAAAAAGAAGTAGTAGTAGTAGAGAAGAAGAAGAAGAATAAGAAGAAGAAGAAGAAGAGAGAAGAAGAAGAAGAAGAAGTTAAGGAAGAAGGTTATTAAGTCACTGAAGCAACAATTGAATAATACAATTTCCTCTTAATTACGTTCCCTGACGCAACTTTAACCAGGTCTTATAACAGCAGTTAAAACAATTAAAGCAGTTAAAGTAATTACAGCAATTACAGCAGTTACAGCAGTTCACTAACGCGAGAGTAGTTGTATAAGCAGGTAGCACTGTAAGCGTGTCTAATTTTTGAGTTGACTGTATTTTTTATTGTTATTATTATTATTATTATTATTATTATTATTATTATTATTATTATTATTATTGTTGTTGTCATTATTATTATTATTATTATTATTATTATTATTATTATTATTATTATTAGAGTGGCCCAAAGAGGAAAACACATTCACAATCACTCGCACTTTACTTGTATCTTCAGAAGAGGACACGCATCACTGCCCAGTATTAACCCATTGAAAAGCACCATTCTTTCCAGACGTCTTCCCTTCACCGTCTTCCAATACCTTCAAAGAACCATTCTTTCTCACAATATTTACACCACACATGGATGTCAAACACGACATCTCTCCGCTGCTTATATATATATATATATATATATATATATATATATATATATATATATATATATATATATATATATATATATATATATATATAAAAAAAAAGCTTTGTCAAGTCAGCTTATTCTGCAACTTTCGTGCGTGTGTGACTGTCAACATTTTTTGTCAGCTCAATACTCCAATTTCGTCTATATTTTCTTCTTCTATCTCCCATCTTGCATCTTTCAAAGAAGAAGCAATGTTTACAGCCAGACTCGTCCATCAGCTGGTACTGCAGCTCACCTGGCTGACTCTGGCAGCCACACCGCCTCATCAGCAAAAAACATGATGTGACCAACCCGCTATGAGTAACAGAATATTTTCGCTTCTGACGTTGCAGAATTTACTTCTCTGTCTCGCCATTCACTTCTCTACCTCGTCATTCACTTCTCTACCTCGTCATTCACTTCTCTACCTCGTCATTCACTTCTCTACCTCGTCATTCACTTCTCTACCTTGTCATTCACTTCTCTACCTCGTCATTCACTTCTGTACCTCGTCATTCACTTCTCTACCTTGTCATTCACTTCTCTACCTTGTCATTCACTTCTGTACCTCGTCATTCACTTCTGTACCTCGTCATTCACTTCTCTACCTCGTCATTCACTTCTCTACCTCGTCATTCACTTCTCTACCTCGTCATTCACTTCTCTACCTCGTCATTCACTTCTCTACCTCGTCATTCACTTTTGTACCTTGTCTGTATACACGTTAAGCAATTTCTGCAACTTCAAATATAATTGATAATTAAGATAATTGAGATTACAAGTTTGTAAGTTCTTACATTACCTCGGCGAATACAAATCACTGGGTACAATTCAGTGTACACAGTTCAGGGAATACAATTCAGAGAACCACAATTCAGAGTACACAATTCAGAGTACACAATTCAGAGTACACAATTCAGAGTACACAATTCAGAGTACACAATTCAGAGAAACACAATTCAGAGTACACAATTCAGAGTACACAATTCAGAGTACACAATTCAGATTACACAATTCAGAGTACACAATTCAGATTACACAATTCAGAGTACACAATTCGTGTGTGGTTTAGTCACCAGCCGCGAGCCAAAGTTTAATTATATTGAAAAAAAAAACTAAAGAAAAAACCTGATCGAGGTCTGGTTTTTTTTGTTTGGTTTTAATTGGGAAAATTGACGCGCCGCGGGACCGTCTTGTAGACAGACACACAGACACACAGAGACAAACAGACAGAGATAAACAGACAGAGACAGACAGACAAAACCTTCTGTCAATAATTTTCATCTTTTTCCTTAATTTTATTTTAATAGAAATATTTGATAGTTAAATAGCCATGAGAACTCTCAATTATTATTATTATTATTATTATTATTATTATTATTATTATTATTATTATTATTGTTGTTGCTGTTTTTATATTATAATTATTATTATAATTATTATTATTATTATTATTATTATTATTATTATTATTATTATTATTATTTTATTATAAGAAGCATTCAATTCGTATGCGTCAAGCAGCCCTGAGAGTGGTGAAGGCTCGATCCTCCTTCATTAAAAGTTACGCAAATAGGTTACTCTTCCCAGCCGGACTTTCCAGCGTAAAAGAATTGACATCCACAACTTGTCAAACCTGTCAACTTTTGATGGAGGAGAAACGTTTGTTTATATTTTTATTTCTGTAAATATATAGGGGTGGTTTTGACACGGACCTGCCTTGTATGGGCCAGTAGGCCTTCTGCAGTGTTCCTCCATTCTTATGTTATATGAAGGCTGGGATGAGAGGGAGGGAGAGAGGGGGCGATGCCCCCGAAATATTAGAGGATGGGTAAGGGGGAGGGGGAGTTGAAAGATGCGGTGCACTGATCGTCTGAAGTCGAAGACTTTGGCCCAAGACTCTGTCCCAAGACACCGGTCCAAAACCCCTTCCCCCGGTCCACGACCATGGTTCAAGACCGTGGTCCACTGTGACGGTCGATGAAGCGTAACGTAACGAAATGACGAGTTTCTGGCCGATAATTTTGTCCAGATGAACGGTACACCGGACTCTGAAGAACGGTACACCGGACTCTGAAGAACGGTACACCGGACTCTGAAGAACGGTACACCGGATTCTGAAGAACGGTACACCGGACTCTGAAGAACGGTGCACCGGACTCTGAAGAACGGTACACCGGATTCTGAAGAACGGTACACCGGACTCTGAAGAACGGTGCACCGGACTCTGAAGAACGGTACACCGGACTCTGAAGAACGGTACACCGGACTCTGAAGAACGGTACACCGGACTCTGGATGAACGGTACAACGGACTCTGAAGAACGGTACACCGGACTCTGAAGAACGGTACACCGGACTCTGAAGAACGGTACACCGGATTCTGAAGAACGGTACACCGGACTCTGAAGAACGGTGCACCGGACTCTGAAGAACGGTACACCGGACTCTGAAGAACGGTACACCGGACTCTGAAGAACGGTACACCGGACTCTGAAGAACGGTACACCGGATTCTGAAGAACGGTACACCGGACTCTGAAGAACGATACACCGGACTCTGAAGAACGGTACACCGGACTCTGAAGAACGGTACACCGGACTCTGAAGAACGGTACACCGGACTCTGAAGAACGGTACACCGGACTCTGAAGAACGGTACACCGGACTCTGAAGAACGGTACACCGGACTCTGAAGAACGGTACACCGGACTCTGAAGAACGGTACACCGGACTCTGAAGAACGGTGCACCGGACTCTGAAGAACGGTACACCGGACTCTGAAGAACGGTACACCGGACTCTGAAGAACGGTACACTAAAATTCAAGGAAAATGAAAAGTCTATTTATTTTTGTTCGTGAAAGCCCCAGAGTTTCAAAACTGGATCTTTATGTGACATACTTGTAGAGGTTGCGTATACATTTTGCACCAGCATTCATCCGGCATCGCTTGCAGGGGGTGTCAAGTCGCAGCTCCTGGCCCCTCCTGACTGGCTTGGGCCAGTAGGTGACTTGGACCTGCCTACCATGGGCAGTAGGTGACTTGGACCTGCCTAGCATGGGCCAGTAGGTGACTTGGACCTAACCAAAACTACGTCTTCAAGGAAGATGGACTGACCACACCCTCTTCACATCTCTACTGCTTCCGATAATTCTTCAGTACTCGACTGAAGAAGCCTAATGTGTTGGCGAAACGTTTCGGAATAAAGGTACCTAACTGTTGCACATGTGTCTTATTTACCAACCTGTCTGTAACATAGGCCATTTTCCTAATCACAGAAAAGCCTTACATCTCCCTTATTTTGATAGTGATTTACCCACGAATCAATGAACGTGTAACAAGACCTTTCTCTGTTTTTTTTGGGGAAAGTAGCCAACTTTCTCTCAGAAATACGTAGGTTCACGCGAGATTAATCAATCTTCGAGACATCTAGACGCCTTCTAGAAGTGGAGAAAATTATTAGAAAAACTCTTCGGTATCGCCATGGATCTTTCTTAAGGCCGACACATGTGAAAATGAGAGTAACAACAGAGAGGAAAAAATAAAATGTGTAATCAATGGTTTCGATACCGACAATTGAGGAATGAGACACTTGTTCAACATTTGGGAATCTTTATTGAGGGAACGTTTCGCCAGCCAGTGGCTTCAGTCCAATACAGAGAAGAGCAGTGGGGGAAAAAAGGAGTTTGAGGTAATCAGTCCCTCAGCCTGGAATCGATGTGTTCAATCCATCGGTCTTGAAGATTGATGAACTGAACACATTGATTTCTGAAGAAGCCAATGGCTGGCTTTTTCAGGAATCAATGTGAGAAAGTATGCAGTGTGCTTTGTTTCTAGCAGCTGTCCTGGAATATCCCTCCAATAGTATATATATACTTATCGACTATCTCAAGAACTTATCAGTCGGATTTCCATGGATTATGTGGATAGGTGCGGATTCGACGCAGATTTTCCTCACTCCAGTGCTAGATCAATCATTGACAAGCAACCCTCAATTTTATGGTCCAGTGCGTACAGCAATATCTAGAGTTTCCTTTCGAAATTGCCGGGTTTGTTGTGAATTCTTTCCTCCAGAGTATTGTGGATTTTGTTCCCCAGATAAACCATCGTTGGAAAAATGAATATGATTTGATGCTCTGAAGCTGAGTCCTGACAGAACAACTTGATGACTCCAGCGCCACAAACCTGTGGGACTGACTTGAGGGACTGGCCACCTGAGGGACTGACCACCTGAGGGACTGACCATCTGAGGGACTGACCACCTGAGGGACTGACACCTCAAAACTACGTCATTAAGGGTGATGGACTGATTACATCGTCTTCACATCACTGCTTCTGCAAAATTTTCTGAACTGGACTGAAGAATCCTACAGTGTAGACGAAACGTTTCGGAATAAAGATACCTAAGTGTTGCACATGAGTCTTCCACTTTATTGTGGAAACGTTTCGCCTGCACAGCATCCTTCTTCAGTTGAATACTGATGAATGTACGACTGGAGACAGTAGCAATAATTTTGAGGTGGTCAGTCCCTCAGCCTTGAATAGAAGGTGGTCAGTACAAAGATTTTATTTATTAGGTCGTATACGTGTCTAGTTTCAAAGCTGTGTAGCGCTCTCTACTTTCTGTATTTCTCTTATAATCGCCTGTTTGTGGGTACAGGAATCTAGTCTCAGCTCCTGGCCTCGCTTTTTGTGACCTGGCTTACTCCCTCCTAGTCTAATAAGAACATAAGAGAGGAGAAGCACTGCAGAACGCCTACTGACCCATACTTGACAAAAATACTCGCTCTTTCGTACCTATTCTTAAAGCTGTGTGAGTTAGTGAAAGTGAGTAGCAGAGGTTGGTGTTGTTATCGTGGATCGCGCACACACACTGCTTTAGAGAGACAGATGGATAAAGTGACCACAGTGATTAGGAGAGAGGTAAGTAGGCACAGCAGAACACTACGTATGTCCCGTGTTCACCAGAGCAGTGCAAGAACAATGAGAACAAGAACACCAGAGGTATTGCCAGGATAAACACTCGCCTTCCCAGCACTCTCCTCACGTACTGAACTGCTGCGTTGAACTCGTGTGAACACTTGTCCTGGTACAGAATGAACAAGCAGCCGCGGACCAGAACACACACACACACACACACACACACACAGGGAGAGAGTGCACCTACAAAATGTTCTTGGTGACTACACTTAAGTGACCATAGGCAGTGATGGTAAGTGTACTCTGAGTGTGAGTAGAAGTTTGTTATGTTTACCTGTTATTTTACACGTTCATGAGACAGAATGAATACACCAGCAGTCCTGCCAGAGTGCAAAAAGTTATCAGGCTTCCATTTCACACTCAAGTGACTACATTCCCCTACAGTGAATTAACCAAAGAAAGGGGACATCGCATAGCAGGGACATTCCATAGAGTAAAACCCGGTTTACTCTTCCTGCGTCTATTCCTTTCACTGGTGGTATAATACACTTTCTACAAGTTGATAAATGAGACACTTGTGCGACATTTGGGTATCTTTATTCTGGAAACGTTTCGCCCGCCAGTGGCTTCTTCAGTCCAATGCAGAAAAAGGTGGAAGGTGGAGAGGAGTTTGAGGTAATCAGTCCCTCAGTCTGGAACCGATGTGTTCAGTCTGACAGTCTTGAAGACTGATGGACAGAATACATCAATCGGTCCCATTCGTCGCATCTCGTGACCGACTTGAGTGTGCACATTAGGAAGAAGGAGCATTGCAGGAGGCCTACTGGCCCACGTTAGATAGATTTGGGAATGTACTTTTAAAACAATGTTTTTTCCATGTGAAAATAATGATGGATCTGCCTCGTTTGCGCTCCAGAGAGTAGAAATTGATGGATTTGTAGGCGTTCCCAGTCATTTAAGTGTTCTACTGGATTGATACGGTCAGTGAAAGTTCTGTGTATGTTCTCCAGCTCAGTGATTTCTCCTGACTTCACAGAGTCAGTATGCGTAGGGACTGACCACCTCAGATCTACGTCTTCAAGAGTGATGGACTGATGATATCGTCTTTACATCTCTACTGCTTCTGATGTCTCTTCCGTACTCGACTGAAGAAGCCTACTGTGTAGGTGAAACATTTCGGAATAAAGATACCTGTTGCATATAAGAACATAAGAAGGAGCACTGCAGGAGGCCTACTGGCCTATTATTGAAAACTGTATAAAATACAGACAAGCTGAAGATTAAGACACATGTGCAACACTTGGGTATCTTTATTGAGGAAACGTTTCGCCCCACAGTGGCTTCATCAGTCCCTCCAGGCTGAGGGACTGACCACCTCAAATACTTTTCCTCCAAGGTTTAATGGACTGATTAAGAACATAAGAATGGAAGAACACTGCAGAAGGCCTACTGGCCCATACAAGGCAGGTCCTTATCAATACCCCGCCACTCCCACTCATCGTTATTTCACTACCACACCTGCTACCTCTGTATTTGACTGAAGAAGCCCACTGTGTGGGCGAATCAATAAAGATACCCAACTGTTGCACTCAGCAGGGATCAGATTTTTCACTTTGTTGACTATTTCGCAGAAGCGTAAGTGGGCGTACTGGCGTGCGGATGGGCGGGTGGTAGGGCGTACCTGCGCGTAGATGAGCAGGTGGGCGGGGCCCCGCCCTGTCAAGCGGAATGTGACCTTGACAACGCTAGCGGAAACCAAGTAACTCTACGGTGGTGAGACGCCCCAGTCCAGGGTGCGCCCACCCGCACGCCCACCACTCTCAGTACTGTTAGAAAGAGTACAGGTCACCAGGTGGACTGGTGACCTCTGACCTCTCCCAGTGCTGTTAGAAAGAATACAGGTCACCAGGTGGACTGGTGACTTCTGACCTCTCCCAGTGCTGTTAGAGGGAGTACAGGTCACCAGGTGGACTGGTGACCTCTGACCTCTCCCAGTGCTGTTAGAAAGAGTACAGGTCACCAGGTGGACTGGTGACCTCTCCCAGTGCTGTTAGAGGGAGTACAGGAGGTCACCAGGTGGACTGGTGCCCTCTCCCAGTGCTGTTAGAGGGAGTACAGGAGGTCACCAGGTGGACTGGTGACCTCTGACCTCTCCCAGTGCTGTTAGAGGGAGTACAGGTCACCAGGTGGACTGGTGACCTCTGACCTCTCCCAGTGCTGTTAGAGGGAGTACAGGAGGTCACCAGGTGGACTGGTGACCTCTGACCTCTCCCAGTGCTGTTAGAGGGAGTACAGGAGGTCACCAGGTGGACTGGTGACCTATGACCTCTCCCAGTGCTGTTAGAGGGAGTACAGGAGGTCACCAGGTGGACTCGTGACCTCTGACCTCTCCCAGTGCTGTTAGAGGGAGTACAGGAGGTCACCAGGTGGACTCGTGACCTCTGACCTCTCCCAGTGCTGTTAGAGGAAGTACAGGAGGTCACCAGGTGGACTGGTGACCTATGACCTCTCCCAGTGCTGTTAGAAAGAGTACAGGAGGTCATCAGGTGGGCTGGTGACCTCTGACCTCTCCTGGGAGCTGGGACAGGACGCTGGGTCGAGGTCAGGTGAGGCAGGTCAGAGGTCAACTCAAATACCTGGACCAATAACCTCCTCTCCTATCATTAATTCTCCTTTATCTCTCCTCCTTCCATTTATTTATTTTTTCCTGTTCTTCCGTTCCTGTTCTCCCGTTTTCTTAATTATTCCCCGTTTGGTGTCTGTTGTCATCCGTTGTCCCTTCTTGTTGCCGCAGTGTGATTATAGATAAGAGAGAGAGAGAGAGATATAGATAGATAGATAGATAGATAGATAGAGAGATAGATAGATAGATAGATAGAGAGAGAGAGAGAGAGAGAGAGAGAGAGAGAGAGAGAGAGAGAGATTGATAGATAGAGAGACAGAGAGAAAGATTGATAGATAGAGAGATGGAGAGAGAAAGATTGATAGATAGAGAGATGGAGAGAGAAAGAGAGATTGATAGATAGAGATAAATAGAAAGAGAGATTGATAGACTGATGAATTATTAGTATAGAGATGATAGATGATGATAGATAGATAGATAGATAGATAGATAGAGAGAGAGAGAGAGAGAGAGAGAGAGAGAGAGAGAGAGAGAGAGAAGTAACTCGTTTTTAGAGACGTAATTATTTGACGAAGGTCTGGAGGTCGACAGAGGAAGAAGGAGGAGTAGGGAGGTTACCTTGGGGAAGGATATGATTGGGGAAGAAAATTGGGGCATGGGAGGGGAGGATAGAGAGGGGAGGATAGGGAGGGAGATGATATATATATATATATATATATATATATATATATATATATATATATATATATATATATATATATATATATATATATATGGTCTGGTGTGGGCGGTGAGTGGGCGTGAGGGCGTAGAGGGGTCAAGGATGGGCGGATCTGGGGGCAGGTATGGGAGTAGGTTTCGTCGTGGGCGTGGGTATTAGCGTGGGCGTAATTACCCCAAGTGTAATCGTGAATTAGGAACATCCGGGGTGGGTGAGGAAAATGGGTGGGGGATATATGTGGGAGGGATAGAAGATGGTTGAAGGGGTGTGGGATTTATAGGTGGGTGGAGTGGGTGTAGGAGGGATAGGAGGTGTGTGGAGGGTGTGTGAGAAGGATAGGAGGTGGGTGGAGGGGTGCGGGAGGGATAGGAGGTGGGTGGACGGGTGTGGAAGGCCTAAGAGGTGGGTGGAGGGGTGTGGGAGGGATAGGTGGGTGGAGATGGTGTGGTGTGGCAGGGCTAGGAGGTGGGTGGAGGGGTGTGGGAGGGATAGGAGGTGGATGGAGGGGTGTGGGAGGGATAGAAGGTAGGTGGAGGGGTGTGGGAGGGATAGGAGGTGGGTGGAGGGGGTGTGGGAGAGATAGGAGGTGGGTGGATGGGTGTGGGAGAGATAGGAAGTCGGTGGAGGGGTGTGGGAGGCCTTAGAGGTGGGTGGACGGGGTGTGAGAGGGATAGGAAGTGGGTGGAGGGGGTGTGGGAGAGATAGGTGGGTGTGGGAGGGATAGGATGTGGGTGGAGAGGGTGTAGGAGGGATAGGAGGTGGGTGGAGAGGGTGTGAGAGGCATAGGAGGTGGGTGGAAGGGGTGTTAGAGGGATAGGATGTGAGGGGGTGGTATTGGTGGTAGGTGAAGAATGTTGGAGGGGTAGTAGGTGGGTAGGGGTCAGATGGGCTGGGGAGGGGGATTAGTGGGATGTGGGGGAGGTATAGAAGACAGGATTTATGGAGGTGCACGCTCTCATACCCCATCCTCCCTATCCTTCCTATCCTCCATCTCCCCATCCTTCCCATCCTCCATCTAACCAATTAGCACAAGCTAGTCAAGTCCAACTCACACCCCAGTCCCTCCAGTATCTTCCAGGTGTGGATTATGCTGTATCTTTCTCGCCTACGTTCTAAGGAGTACAATTCTAGGGACTTCCAGCGCTCCCAGTAATTTAGGTGTTTGACTCAATAAGACACATGTACAATACTGAGGTATATTTATCCCAAAACCTTTCGCTTACACAGTACAGCCACTTCCAGAACGTGTTCCACTTACCCAGGTGTTCCAATAGCGCAAGTGTTCCACTAACAAATGCCATCATGTGGAGTGAAAGTGAGTGAAAGTGAATGAGAGTGAAAGTGAGTGCAGGGAGAATGAGTAGTGGGGATGAGGGAGAGTGACAGTGTCCTCGCCACTCACTCTCACTCAAGAAAAAAAATGAGCGTGAAGGACTTCAAGAAGGATGAGGAAGTCATCTTAGAAGTCAAGGAGGTTTAGATTTGTCTTAGCTTGTACTCACCTAGTTGTACTCTCACCTAGTTGTACTCCTCACCTAGCTGAACTCACACAGTTGTACTCACCTAGCTGTAGTCACACAGTTGTACTCACCTAGCTGTACTCACACAGTTGTACTCACCTTTCCTGAAGTTCACAATTCTCTTCTCAAAGTCATCATTCCCAGAAAATCGTCATTCTACCAGAATGTTGTCATTCTTGACTCACGAAATCGTAATGACACGATTGCAAACAAACCATACCCCGGGTGGGGTTCGAACCCGCGGTCAGTGGGTTACGCGACGGTCTGGAGTTTTGAGACTCTGACCGCGGGTTCGAAAACACCCGTGCTATGGTTTGTTGTCATTCTTCTGTGAGAATCATCATTCTCCTCGGAAAGTCATCGCTGTCCCCTGAAAGTCATCGTTCTCCCTCGGAAAGTCATTCTCCAGTGGAAAGTCATCGTTCTACCCGGAAAGTCATCGTTCTACACGGAAAGTCATCGTTCTACCAGGAAAGTCATCGTTCTACCCGGAAAGTCATCGTTCTACCCGGAAAGTCATCGTCGTCCCGTGGATGGACGACCTGGGCGGGTCGTCAGCGGTACAGTGATCCCCCGAGTCTGTAACATCAATTATTGTGCTGCGGTCGAGGCGGCAGTGACCGCAAGTGCCGCAGTCTGCCGCACCATCTGCTACTTCCGCAAGTGGTGAGGGAAGGAGAGGCTGGTGGGAAGAAGGGAGGGAAGGAAGAAGGAAGGAGAGCCTATAGAATAGGATTGAAGAGTGACTTCAGTCCTATGTGCGTCATCTATACTTTCGTTTCTAGCATCTATACTTTCGTTTCTATGATCCATACTTTCGTTTCTGGTATCTATACTTTCATTCAGGCATCTATATTTCGTTTCTGGCATCTGTACTTTTATTAAGGCATCTATGCTTCGTTTCTGGCATCTATGCTTTCATTCAGGCATATATACTTTCGTTCTGGCATCTATACTTTCGTTTCTGGCATCTATACTTTCGTTTCTGGCATCTATGCTTTCAATCAGGCATCCAAACTTTCGTTTCTGGCATCTATACTTTCGTCCAGGCGTCTACTGCATTGTATATCATGGCGTCGGCTGGATGAACCAGACCTGGGTTGCCTCAGCGTTAAATTTCCCTTCACCCACAGCAGTAACGTTTCGCCACGAATGGCCCCTATCACCCCCAAACGATGAATCCACTAGTGGAGAAACGTTTCCTTTAATAAATGTCCCAAATCGTACACAGATGTCCGCCACAGTGTCCCTGCCACATGTATAACCACAGGCCATCGGCATTTTTCTTAAAAAAAATGTCTTTCAGAGTTCGAGTCAATTACTTCTTGACATTTGAGCAAAAATGTCTCAGTCACTGGACACAATATGTCAATGTTGTAAGCTCCAAGTATAAAGAATTTGCAGAGCAGCACATACACGAATAAGCTCCACGATAAGCCGAAGGGTAAACAGGAGAATTAGCCGAGACTCTCAACAGTATAATACGTACTTATGTAGTATTATATACAGTGGTACCTCGGTATACGTCCTTAATTAATTCCAGAAGGCTGTTCAAGTGCCGATCTCCGAGTACCGAACGAATTTGTTCCCATAAGGTCTAATGTAAAATAGATTAATCCGTTTCAGACCCCCAAAAATACACTTACATAATTGTACGACTTGGGAACTGGACGTATACCGAGGTACCACTGTATATGTATTAATAGGTCTTACAACATACCAGGGCCACACCAGATAGACAGATATATACTTCACTATCTGTTGGTAAGAGGACCGGCTTGCTATGGGTTAGAATCCCGTCCCTTTCGTGAGATATGTGATAGTAATGAACATCAACAGACACATGGCTGTCTTTTGGAGGGAACTGGGTAAGTTTAGGTTAGTTGCTGATCAGCTGGGCTGTGGTGCACACTTTGGAGTGCGTGCGACTAGCAGCAACAACCTGACTGGTCAGGCCAGCAACAAGCAGGCCTGGTCTGGGACCTGGCCAGGGGAAGGGGGAGCTTTGGCACCCGGAACTGTCTATAGACAAACCACAGGGATAAAATAAGGAACTAAAGTAGAAATTAGAGAGAGAGAGAGAGAGAGAGAGAGAGAGAGAGAGAGAGAGAGAGAGAGAGAGAGAATCGCAGTTAAAACCACAAAATGTAAATCAACAGTAAATTATGACAGAATTATTATATTCCTTAATTATTATTCCTCCTCCTCCTCCTCCTCCTTTTCTGCCTCCTCCTCTTCTTCTGCCTCCTCCTCCTCTCCCTATTCTTCTTCCTCCTCCTCTCCCTCTTCCTCTTCCTCCTTGTATTTATAGATCAAGGTAAACTTTTTCCCTCCAGTCACATCCCAGGACCACTTGGCACTGTACGTATGTACACACACAAAAAAAAGCGTGTGTACACGCACACACACGCGTGCGGGTTGAGCTACACCTCTTGGCACCTAGCATATAAAATGCCTTATTTTGAAACCATTCCCCTCCCCCTTGTGTCCCTCAAGAACGACTTAAAATAACTGCCAGAATTTCTTTTTTCAATTGTTGTTGTTTTCATTTCTCTTATAACTCAGCAGGACTAATCCAGTAGACTTCAATGGTGAAGCGACTGATTACCTCAAACTCCTTCTTCACTATTCTGAGGGACTGATTACCTCAAACTCCTTCTTCATTATTCTGAGGGACTGATTACCTCAAACTCCTTCTTCACTATTCTGAGGGACTGATTACCTCAAACTCCTTCTTCACTATTCTGAGGGACTGATTACCTCAAATTCCTTCTTCACTATTCTGAGGGACTGATTACCTCAAACTCTTTCTTCACTATTCTGAGGGACTGATTACCTCAAACTCCTTCTTCACTATTCTGAGGGACTGATTACCTCAAACTCCCTCAGATCTTCACCACTTTTCTTTGTATAGGACTGATGAAGCCACTGTGTGGAGAAGCGTCTCCACATTAAAGATACCCAGGTGTTGCACATGTGTCTAATTGATCAATATGAGTAATATCATGTGGTCGGAGAGCCAGTGAGTGTTGGCCGAGCTGGCTAATGTTCAGTGGCTGAACACTGACCACACGAAATCAATTTGAGATCTAAGCCATTGGGTTCGTCTGGAGTCACTTGCACTGTCCTCTCTGGCACTGAGAAGGAAGAGATACCTCATAATACACATATGGAAGATGCTGGGAGAGCCAGGTGCCTAACCTACACACTGCTACAACAACTCACTGCAGTGAAAGCTATGGGAGAAAGTATAGAGAAAACTCAGTGGAAAGTAAGGGATGGGTGTGAGTACAATTAAAGAACACTGTGTCAACATGCGTGGACCAAGACTCTTCAACATACTACCAACATATGTCGGAAACATTGCGACAGTGAAGATAGAAGTTTTCAAGAAGAATCTAGAGATCGTCCTGCTACAAGTGCCTAATCAGTCAGGTTGTGATGGCTATGTGGGCATGCGGGGTGCCAGCACAAACAGCCTGGCTGACCTGGCAGTCACCGGGGAAGCCTAGCTTCAGGCCGGGTTGCTGCAAGAGTAGAGGTGTAATAGTATTTTATTTCTGTGACGGGCCAGCGGGCCGCTGGCAGTAGCAGCCTGATTGTTCAGGCAAGCACCAGACAAGCCTGACCCAGGTCCGGGCTGCCAGGGCAGGATAAGTCTTGAAAGCCTTCATAAGTATACATCAAAGGCATAGCAAAGGTATATCAAAGGTATATCAAAGGTATACCTCAGTCCTACCTCCAGTCTTGTTGCAAATTTTTAGATCCTCTCTAGTGAGTGCATGGATGAGTCAGTGAGTGAATGTATGAGTCAGTGAGTGAATGTATGAGTCAGTGAGTGAATGTATGAGTCTGTGAGTGAATGTATGAGTCAGTGAGTGCATGTATGAGTCAGTGAGTGAATGTATGAGTCAGTGAGTGAATGTATGAGTCAGTGAGTGAATGTATGAGTCAGTGAGTGCATGGATGAGTCAGGTGGTGAATGTCTAGTCAGTGAGTGAATGTATGAGTCAGTGAGTGAATGTATGAGTCTGTGAGTGAATGTATGAGTCAGTGAGTGAATGTATGAGTCAGTGAGTGAATGTATGAGTCAGTGAGTGAATGTATGAGTGAGTGAATGTATGGGTCAGTGAGTGAATGTATGGGTCAGTGAGTGAATGTATGGGTCAGTGAGTGAATGTATGGAGTGAGTGAATGATGGGTCAGTGAGTGAATGTATGAGTCAGTGAGTGAATGTATGTGTCAGTGAGTGAATGTATGAGTCAGTGAGTGAATGTATGAGTCAGTGAGTGCATGGATGAGTCAGTGAGTGAATGTATGAGTCAGTGAGTGAATGTATGAGTGAGTGAATGTATGGGTCAGTGAGTGAATGTATGGGTCAGTGAGTGAATGTATGGGTCAGTGAGTGAATGTATGAGTGAGTGAATGTATGGGTCAGTGAGTGAATGTATGAGTCAGTGAGTGAATGTATGGGTCAGTGAGTGAATGTATGAGTCAGTGAGTGAATGTATGAGTCAGTGAGTGAATGTATGAGTCAGTGAGTGAATGTATGAGTGAGTGAATGTATGGGTCAGTGAGTGAATGTATGAGTCAGTGAGTGAATGTATGGGTCAGTGAGTGAATGTATGAGTCAGTGAGTGAATGTATGAGTCAGTGAGTGAATGTATGGGTCAGTGAGTGAATGTATGAGTGAGTGAATGTATGGGTCAGTGAGTGAATGTATGGGTCAGTGAGTGAATGTATGGGTCAGTGAGTGAATGTATGAGTCAGTGAGTGAATGTATGGGTCAGTGAGTGAATGTATGGGTCCGTGAGTGAATGTATGGGTCAGTGAGTGAATGTATGAGTCAGTGAGTGAATGTATGAGTCAGTGAGTGAATGTATGAGTCAGTGAGTGAATGTATGGGTCAGTGAGTGAATGTATGAGTCAGTGAGTGAATGTATGAATGAATTAATGTATGAGTCAGTGAATGAAAGTCACTCAGACAAAACATACATGTGTATACCTACGTATGTGAGCGTATAACTGATCATATCAGTACACATAACGGTGTGTGTGCGCATCCGTGCGTACACACAGGCCAGGAGGCACGAGCCTAAGTGTGTGTGTGTACTCATGTGTACCTGTGTGTACCTACGTTCACCCGGGCGTGTGTATTTCCCTGTATGGTCAGCTGTAAGGGGGGTGGGGGTTCACGAGTGTAGTTACCTAGATATGTTTACAGGGGTTGACTCATAGCTCCTGGTCCCGTCTCTAAACACTCATTGACTGGTTTTCAGAGATTTCTGGTCTCCTGGACGCGATCGTATCCACTCCTGAAACTGTGTATATGTTGATAAATTAGACACATGTGCAACACCTGAGTATCTTTATTGTAGACGTTTCGCCCTCCAGTGGCTTTATCAATACAATACAAGGTCATGATGTGAAGACTGTAGAGCTGTATGCAAAAGATGAGGGACTGATTACCTCATATCCAAGGCTGAGGGACTGATTACCTCATATCCAAGGTTGAGGGACTGATTACCTCATATCCAAGGTTGAGGGACTGATTACCTCATATCCAAGGCTGAGGGACTGATTACCTCATCTTTTGTATATAGCTCTACGGTCTTCCCATTATGTCCTTGAATTTGTATTGATAAAGCCACTGGAGGGCGAAACATCTACTATAAAGATACCCAGATGTTGCACATGTGTCTAATTCTTCTGGGTTCTGGTACAAATCTATTTGCAAATTTTCGTTTTTTTTTTTTTACTCTTCTTCAGGTGGTTGACCAGGTGTGGGCTCCATGCTGGCGCTACGTACTCAGTGACTGGCCTAACATCTGTCACGTATAAGATTCTAAACGATTCTTTAAGTTTCTGAATGCTGTTCTGGTAGTCTTGTGTATGTTGCTGACGTCTTGCTGGTCTACGTGAACTTCTGGAGATATGTTTGGTGTTATGTTCACCCCCAGACCCTTCTCACTCCCTGGTAGTTGGAGCTTCTCTTCTCCATTGTGTCAGGTCTGTCCTCTCCTTCCCTTAGTATTACCATCTGTGTGTACTCCCTTAATTGTGGTTGCAGGGGTCGAGTCATACCTCCTGGCACCTCCTCTTCACTGGTTGCTTCTGTGTGTGTGTGTGTGTGTGTGTGTGTGTGTGTGTGTGTGTGTGTGTGTATTTACATAGCTGGTTAATACACTATTGAGTCGTGTTTACCATGTAAGTGATCTCAGGTACACACGAGTGCACACAAACATTCAGACGTACACACACCTGTATATACGGTTCCGGGGGTCACTGCCCCCGCGGTCCGGGGGGGGTCACTGCCCCCCGCGGTCCCGAATCAAGTCTTCTGGTTGACGGAATGATCACTTAGGCTGTTGGTGCAAGCCGCACGCGGTCCACAGTATGCACCTTCTCCTTCTCTTCCCTATTCTCTTCCTTCTCTTCCCTCTCCTCCTCCTCCTCCTCCTCCTCCTCCTCCTCCTCCTCCATTCATACGAGCGTTCAAAAAGAGCAGAAAAATAATTACGTTTAATCACAATGAAATTCTCAAGTTATCCATAACAACGTAAAAGAAAACGTAGATCCAGGTAAACAAGACGAGGTTGCCCATTTACGTCATAAAACTTTCTAAGTACGTCACATATACGTCGTAATACAGTAAAATAACAAACAAAAAGAAGAGATAAATATGTAACAAAACGTCAAAAAATTATAAATACGTAGCAAAAACGTCATACAACTTCTTGTTACGTCATAAATGCGTCATTGTTATAATACGCATTTAAGCGTCATAAATACGTCATTAAAAGGCACAAATATGTCATTAAACGTCATAAATACGTCATTAAAAGTCATAAATACGTCATTAAACGTCATAAATACGTTACTAAACGTCACAAACACGTCAATAAACATCATAAATACGTCACTTAACATCATAATTACGTTATTAAACACATCATAAAAGCAACGTTTCACGGTAGTTCCCGTGAGGACGTAACCAGCCCCAGGAAGTCCAGCCAGCATTAACAAGGCCGAAATAGACGACTGGGTCGTTAAATTACGACGAGGCCATTGTGTGGCGGTCGTGGTGGTCGTCGTGGTCGTGTGGTGGTTTGTGGCAGACTGTCAGTGTGTATGTGTGTGTAAGTACATAGGATATACAACACTCTTGTTCATTCCCTTGATAATTAAGGGTCCACGAGCTGGAGCCCAACCTCCCACACACACACACGTATGCGCAGATAGAGAGAGAGAGAAATAGACCACATCCTCGCAATAAAGAACATTAAAAAATAAAAAAGACGCCAGAATGAGTGAAACTCAAGATCTTTTTTCCCCTAGTGAACAAATTCCTATTGAAAAGCACTGAGCAATGAATCTTATGAGGAGGCGACGTAGTCCCTTCTTTACCTGACCATTCCCCAGGTGTTGTCTGATTATCCCAGGTGAGACCGGAAGTTCCCAGTGTTGCCACCTTGTAGGCCACTTGTTTGTTGTGAGAGAGAGAGAGAGAGAGAGAGAGAGAGAGAGAGAGAGAGAGAGAGAGAGAGAGAGAGAGAGAGAGAGAGAGAGAGAGAGAGAGAGAGAGAGAGAGAGAGAGAGAGAGAGAGAGAGAGAGAGAGAGAGAGAGAGAGAGAGAGAGAGAGAGAAACAGACAGACAGACACAGACTAAGGCTATCTACTCATCTACTCCAGGAACTATCTACTTCTACCTAGATTAAGAACTATCTAGTATCATCTAGGTGTTAGAGTTAAAAGAAGGCTCTCTCCCCACCCTCCACTCCCTCCTGTCACTGCCGCCATGAAAATAAAAACATAAATATATCGAAGCATATTTAAAAATTATATCATGGACTTTACAGTAGAGATAGAAGTGGATAGTAGACGTGGACTACAAGTACCTCTGGTAGGTTAGTTCTGGTACTGTCTTAACTACTGATGGTACTCCACTGTCACTCACAGCTGTGTCTACCAGTGGTCCTACTTCCGGTTACCACCATTTCTACGATTAACACAACCATCTACGTATACCTCTACGACTACTACTATTACTACTATCATTACTACTTCTGCTGCTACTACTACTACTAACACCAATACCACCACTACTACTACTATTACCACCACCACCACCACTACTACTACTAAAACTACTACTACCACTACTACTATTACCACCACTACTACTACTAAAAGTAGTACTACCACTACTACTACTACTACTACTTCTGTTAACTTGGTGGTCTCGTTGTCAAGTGATGGGGCTGGTACAGTTCCTGAACAAACATTAGGAACGTGTTGACTTCAGTTTGTCCCAGTGTAGTATCTGTCTGATTCCTGTACTTACAGAGTTCTTGTTCAGCTGGTTCATGAATGACTGTATTGTCTTCACGTTCATGGCTTCGGCAAGTTATTTGTTCCATTCTGCTATAATTCTGTTCTTGAAAAACTTTACATACGTTCGTGTTGCCTCTTCTGCCTTGAAGTTTCATGCCATTGTTTCGAGATATGGACTTATTTTATACTTCGAATATTTTTGTTTGTTTGAGGGTATCAGAATCATTTGGAGAGAGAGAGAGAGAGAGGAAGGCAGGACTGCCTGTGTAGTGTAGTGTCCTTGCTTCCCGCTAGGGTTTAGTACATTCTGTCTTGTGCCCCAGGGATAATACAATTACCACCTTCCTCCACCAGTGTGTCTGTCTGTCTGCCTCTCTCTCTCTCTCTCTCTCTCTCTCTCTCTCTCTCTCTCTCTCTCTCTCTCTCTCTCTCTCTCTCTCTCTCTCTCTCTCTTTACACAGGGTTTGACAAGATTAGGTTAAGGATCCCTAACTTTATTGACAAGTTAAGGATTCCTAACTTTATTGACAAGCTAAGAGCTCTCTCTCTTTCTCTCCCCACATATGATCTTAAACACTCTTACTGTCTTCAGTTTCCCTTCTCAACTCTCTCCTTAATCACTAAGAGATGTTCCATCATGCTATCTTATACCGTCTGTGTTATCTATCCTTGTTATCTTGTGCTTGTTATTATATATGTCTCAAGTTATTTACAATATGTCTTCTCTCTTGACGTCTGAAGATAGACACCTGTCACCTTAGATGTAGACATTACTCATGCCTCGAAGGGAATGACAGGTCGTTCCAGCGTGAAAGATTGCGAAAACGACCACATCCGCAGCTATAACTGCAAGAGAACGACGAGGTATAGAATACGACACCCCAGGGTATATACACTGAGAGGTGTATGTCTCTCATTGTATATACAGCAAGAGGTGCACTGTAATCCCAGTGTTAGGCATTAACAAACACACACAGGCTGGTTGGTGTGTGTGTGTAAATGGTCTAATATTGTTGTTGTTAGGTATTGTTTATGTTTACATTCTTGTGTCCCTCTCTCCCTCCCTCTCTCTCCTTCTCTCCCTCCCTTCTCTCTCTCTCTCTCTCTCTCTCTCTCTCTCTCTCTCTCTCTCTCTCTCTCTCTCTCTCTCTCTCTCTCTCTCTCTCTCTCTCTCTCTCACCTTTTCCCAAGAGAGGTGGAAGGGTATGGAAAGGCATGGAGGGAAGAGGGAGGGAGGGGAAAGGAGGGGAGGAGAGGTAAGTGGAGGCCACTTTTCTACAATACACTTCAGCTGTCTTTTCTCTGCTCTCTCTTTTGTTTCTTCTTTGTTTTCAAAGAACATTTTGTCCAGCGACGCTCCTTTGTTTTGCTTCAGTGCTGAAGCGGACTTCCGCCACTCTCACTCACTCCTACAATAATATAGGGTGTTTCAAAATGATAGACCCAGTCTCAAATTGACAGCCTCCCTGACGTGGCTGCGAATCCTGCTGACTGTAATCTTTCTCTGTAAATGTCTCCATGTATGATAATTTGTGTAACTGTATTTGTGTACCTGTACCTAAATAAACTTACTTGTAGCAATACTGTGCACACCGTCTAAAAGATACAGACCAGATCATAATAAGTGAGTGTAGGGTCACTGAATCATGAGGGAAGGAGACAGGTACGGTAACTGGGACGTCTATTAAGATGTCGGCGCTAATCACAAATTACAATCACAATCGCTAATCACAAATTACAATCACAATCGCTAATCACAAATTACAATCACAATCGCTAATCACAAATTACAATCACAATCGCTAATCACAAATTACAATCACAATCGCTAATCACAAATTACAATCACAATAATCATCACGCAGTAAGTGTTCAGAGATTGTCATTATGGCCCCATAATGGTACACTCATTATAGTGCTAATACCATGACGGGTGCCATTAGTGTGATGTCATGACCGAGCACCATTACGTTCTGCAGTTGAAAGTTGCAATGCCTGCGCCACTATCATTGCCCATCACGCTGGAACGAAGGGGCAGTGAGGGCAACTAGCTTACTGCCTCTCTATTTATAGTTTGCTCTTGAGAGGTAAGAGGGGAGTTCCTCGTTCCCTCAGTCACCTTAGAGATCTCAGTCTAGGTAGACACGAAAGATGTGATAAGTCTGACGTCATTCGCTGTGTAATAGCCTCACCCGATGGAGCTTAGTGCACAGTGGTGGTCATTACGGAATGTTACGTCGGTGATTTCCACAAGGTGAGCACTTTGTTGTCTGTTGTTTTTAGCGGATCTCTGAGTCATCTGAGCGAGGTTTAGAGTGAGAAATAGATAGATAGATAGATAGATAGACAGATAGATAGATAGATAGATAGAGAGAGAGAGAGAGAGAGAGAGAGAGAGAGAGACACACACACACACACACACAGACAGACAGACAGAGAGTGAATGTGAGTATGCATAGAGGGAGAGATAAATGTGAGTGTGTACTCTCCTACCTGTACTCAGTTGGGCTTGTTGAAGAGCGATTCTTAATTCTTGGCCTCTTTCCTTGAGTCTTTTCGGAGACATAGAGTTTGACTCCATCCTTTGTGGTTTCAGGGGTCGATTCATAGCTCCTGGCCCCCGCCTCTTCGCTGGTCGCTACTAGGTCCACTCTCTCCATGCTCCAAGAGTTTTATCGAACCTCTTCTTAAACCTATGTATGGATCCTACCTCCAGTACATCACTCCCCAGATTGTTCCACTTCCTGACAACTCTATGGCTGAATAAATACTTCCTAACATCCCTGTGACTCATCTGAGTTTTCAGCTTCCAACTGTGACCCCTTGTTGCTGTGTCCCATCTCTGGAACATTGTGTTAGTTACCATTTTGTCCTAGGCACATGTCGATTAGACACTAGGCCTGTTGTATATATGTGTGTGTATG
Source organism: Cherax destructor (assembly GCA_009830355.1). Lineage (NCBI taxonomy): Eukaryota > Metazoa > Arthropoda > Malacostraca > Decapoda > Parastacidae > Cherax > Cherax destructor. The sequence continues at coordinate 1,063,515 of WNWK01000028.1, forward strand.
TGTATGTAAGGAAACACTTCGAAATGTTTCTGCCCCACCGGGAATTGAACCCGGCCCCTCCGTGCGTGAAGCAAGAGCTTTACCCACTAGGCCACCGGGGGCTGTAGTGTGTGTGTGTCTGTGTGTGTGTCTGTGTGTCTGTGTCTGTGTGTGTGTGTCTGTGTGTGTGTGTCTGTGTGTGTGTGTCTGTGTGTGTGTGTGTGTGTGTGTGTGTGTGTGTGACAAACAGAGACAGACTGAAAATTAGGCTGCACATTGGATTTAGGTCAGGAGAGAGAGAGAGAGAGAGGAGAGAGAGAGAGAGAGAGAGAGAGAGAGAGAGAGAGAGAGAGAGAGAGAGAGAGAGAGAGAGAGAAGACAGTAATGAAGAGAACAACACCAACATCGCTTTAATTAAAAACTCCCGACTGGGAGAGAATCGAACACCCGCCTCGCCGATAGCGTTCGGCAGAGCAAGGATCGAACACCACCTTTCCGCTACGGTGTTCGACAGGACAAGAATCGAACACCTTCCATCCCACTCCTACCACCACCACCACAGAAGAGATAGAAGTGAAACCTGCCTCTGTGTCAACTTGTTTCGGTCTGACGATTCCTTTATCAGCTGACGTCCGTTCCTGACGGCTGTTCCCACGATGATATCAGGGTGCCTGTTGCTGTTACTGTCACTGTTACTACCATTGTTGCTGTCACTGTTATGGCTATTTCTAATCATCACAACTGCTGTCAGTTGACACCAGTGTCGCTGTCACTGCCGTAGAGAAATGACCTCCAATCGACTGAAGAGGGGAAGGCATGAGAATAACCTTTCTGACCTTACGAAGAGGCACATGACGCACCAGCCTCACCTGAAGGTCAAGCTGACCACCACCAAAGCGGTGTTTTGAAGTGTAGACAGTGTAGCAGGTGTTGCAACATATGCCATGTGAGAAGTCTTTATTTTGATTGCATAATGATAGCAACGTCACGTTAAATGGCAGTCCTTTAATTACAAGAGTAAACAAACCACGAGTTCAAACCCCACCCGTTCCGTGGTTTATAAATAATAATAATAATAATAATAATAATAATAATAATAATAATAATTAATCTTTATTTTTACATGTATACATGTACAAGGTATACAGACCATAGCTAACATCAGTGACATACACTGCCACGGTAGTGTAACTGCTGGCTTACCGGGCAGTGTATTCCCAACTCTTCCTGTGGGCAGTAGTCACCCCAAGATCCTTCCTGTGGGCGGTAGTCACCCCAAGATCCTTCCCGTGGGCGGTAGTCCCCCCAAGATCCTTCCTGTGGGCGGTAGTCACCCCAAGATCCTTCCTGTGGGCGGTAGTCACCCCAAAATCCTTCCTGTGGGCGGTAGTCCCCCCAAGATCCTTCCTGTGGGCAGTAGTCACCCCAAGATCCTTCCTGTGGGCGGTAGTCACCCCAAGATCCTTCCTGTGGGCGGTAGTCCCCCCAAGATCCTTCCTGTGGGCAGTAGTTACCCCATACCCCTCTCGTGGGTCTTAATCAAAAGATTACAGAGGTACATAATGGGTCCAGGGACTATACCTCAACATTACAGAGGTACATAATGGGTTCAGGGACTGTACCTCGACATTACAGAGGTACATAATGGGTCCAGGGACTGTACCTCGACATTACAGAGGTACATAATGTGTTCAGGGACTGCACCTCAACAATACAGAGGTGCATAATGGGTCCAGGGACTGTACCTCAACAATACAGAGGTACATAATGGGTCCAGGGACTGTACCTCAACATTACAGTGGTGCATAATGGGTCCAGGGACTGTACCTCAACATTACAGTGGTGCATAATGGGTCCAGGGACTGGGGCGAAAAGTTCTGATAGCTCATGAGTTAGGTCGATACAGGTTTTAAAAGTGTAAAAAGGTAAAAAAAAATAGGAATGAAAGAGCCAGGTTAAGTTTATTTACATACTGGTACACGTTAAGTGTAATTACCATACATAGTAACATATGCAATAATCGCGAACGTGCGATAAAAGACGCAAAATAACCACAGGGGATGTTGGATGATAGCTGTGGGTCTTTCGTGTTACAATCATCAGGAGCTTGCAATGTTGTAGAAATGAGTAGGAAGTCCAGGTAGATTCCTGAACGAATCTGTCTGGATTTCCTACTCATTTCTAAAACATTGCTAGCTCCTGATATGTGTTGATTGCAACATGAAAGGCCTAGAGTTATTATTCAGTTCCCACTGTTGTTATTTTGCATAGTAACATGTGTAAACTATCTAGGATAACCAAGAAAAGTAAAAATGACTTATTTCCACTGGGGTCTTTGTAATATCTTAATATTTAAACCTAATTGTAAGTTACAGCAGAAAATCAGCTGAATTAAGACATGCCTAGCATACGACACCAGCCCCAACCCCCCAGTGTTTATTTTGTTCTAAATTCTTGAGCTGACAGTCTTCTGGTAGGTTTCATTACCTACACTCCTCACCGACACTTAGCATTCAACAATGTAATTAATATATTTGAATAATGACTAGCATCAGCATTTGTCTACGGCTTAATATAGATTGTTCGCCGCTCGTGATTAACTACGTATCGTTAAGGATGTGAGGGCTACACAGCGATTAGTGAAGGATACAGTTGGTGTGAGTGTGGTGGGTGATACATGGCATGCGGAGGCCGGCCAGCTCACTCGTAATGTAAACAAACAGCCAGAGAGAGTGCTGGTCTTATCAATCTCAAGATGAGAGACCGCGGGTGAAAGACGCTCTTGTCTCGCGGTGACTAACTTAACCTTGTTTTGATAGTGCTGTCTTAATACATCTTTTCTACATTAGCTAATCAATATATATATATATATATATATATATATATATATATATATATATATATATATATATATATATATATATATAGTTATTTACAGTTATATTTCTCATTAGGAGGAGCAGCAAGTGAGGTGGTGCAGCGACTGTCGTTCCCACTTCACAACACTAAGTCTCTAAGATGGTTCACGTTTCAGCACTTCTACTGGTGATTTAATTTCCTGTCTGGCCTCTTTCTACTCAGAGCTAAGGCAGATGCTACAGAGAGAGAGAGAGAGAGAGAGAGAGAGAGAGAGAGAGAGAGAGAGAGAGAGAGAGAGAGAGAGAGAGAGAGAGAGAGAGAGAAATATAAGGTAGTGGTGTAAGTGAGGTGGTGCAGGTAGTGGTGCAGGTGGTGGTGCAGGTGGTGGAGCAGGATTCCTCTCCACACTCCACCTTCTCCATTCACTGGCTAGCCACCAGATTTATTTCCAATATCTACGCTCTCTTGCGTTCACCTACGGTTCATTAGCCGGGGAAAATAATATCTCATCCAGCAAGACGACGGAGGTGGGGGAGGAGGATCAGCTGTCTGTGCTCTGTTAAGTAAATAGAAGCAGATGCAACTAACGTCACATTACACAAATTACCCACACTTAGGAGATAGAGACGCTCACGACGACGTTTCGGTCAGACTTGGACCATGTGCGGGTTATTTGACTATTCCAGTCACGGTATTGTGCCCTTTTGGTATTTAATATCACGTTAGTTGCATCTGTGTTCATTTACGTTTGTGGGTAATTCTGCTGTTATTGATGTTTGTGTTCTAGCTGGGGAGGTGGGTCCCCTACACACTCAGATATACGAGGCCCTCCCACCACACTCACATATACAAGACCCTCCCACCACACTCAGATATACGAGAGCCTCCCACCACACTCAGATATACGAGACCCTCCCACCGCACTCAGATATACGAGACCCTCCCACCGCACTCAGATATACAAGACCCTCCCACCACACTCAGATATACGAGGCCCTCCCACCACACCCAGATATACGAGAGCCTCCCACCACACTCAGATATACGAGAGCCTCCCACCACACCCAGATATACGAGAGCCTCCCACCACACCCAGATATACGAGAGCCTCCCACCACACTCAGATATACGAGACCCTCCCACCACACTCAGATATACGAGACCCTCCCACCACACTCAGATATACGAGACCCTCCCACCACACTCAGATATACGAGACCCTCCCACCACACTCAGATATACGAGGCCCTCCCACCACACTCAGATATACGAGACCCTCCCACCACACTCAGATATACGAGGCCCTCCCACCACACTCAGATATACGAGACCCTCCCACTACACTCAGATATACGAGACCCTCCCACCACACTCAGATATACGAGACCCTCCCACCACACTCAGATATACGAGGCCCTCCCACCACACTCAGACATACGAGGCCCTCCCCCCACACCCAGATATACGAGGCCCTCCCACCACACTCAGATATACGAGACCCTCCCACCACACTCAGACATACGAGGCCCTCCCACCACACTCAGACATACGAGGCCCTCCCACCACACTCAGACATACGAGACCCTCCCACCACACTCAGATATACGAGACCCTCCCACCACACTCAGATATACGAGACCCTTCCACCACACTCAGATATACGAGACCCTCCCACCACACTCAGACATACGAGACCCTCCCACCACACTCAGATATACGAGACCCTCCCACCACACTCAGACATACGAGACCCTCCCACCACACTCAGATATACGAGACCCTCCCACCACACTCAGACATACGAGACCCTCCCACCACACTCAGACATACGAGACCCTCCCACTACACTCAGATATACGAGGCCCTCCCACCACACTCAGATATACGAGGCCCTCCCACCACACTCAGATATACGAGACCCTCCCACCACACTCAGATATACGAGACCCTCCCACCACACTCAGATATACGAGACCCTCCCACCACACTCAGACATACGAGACCCTCCCACCACACTCAGACATACGAGACCCTCCCACTACACTCAGATATACGAGGCCCTCCCACCACACTCAGACATACGAGGCCCTCCCACCACGGAAATACCAGAGATATTTATATTCCAGACAAATTCGTAGATCTCTTTTCATGAAAAGATTTATTTAAAATTATTCATTTCAAAATACGTAACTCTCTTTAAAAGGTGATGTGATATATTTGCTATTACATGATATTTGGGAAATATTTCCCAGTGTTATATTACTCTGAGGAAATATTCTCCTTTTTTCATTTATGCTGGCGAAGGGCTCTTGATCCAAGACTGAGGGACTGATCACCTGCTGTCTCCAGGATTGTGATTTAGTTCTGTATTCAAATGAGGAAGCCTGCAAAAAGGCCCATGACTTTGTAAATGGTCCAAGTCGGAGCGTAACGTCGTCGTGAGCTCCTCTCTGTGTTATAAGGGACACCATTGCCTCAGAAAAGTTCCCCTCCTACCTGTTGCTGTCTTGCAACATTGCATAGCTCCTGACGACGCACGGTAGTGTGAAAGATCTTGAGCTAAAGATTTCCATCCCCATGTGGCTTGTTCTGCATTGGGACTACAATGGTACAGCATATTGTAGCAATGTGATCAGTGTATTTAGAGAAAATAACTTACGTAAGAAGGAGCATTGCAATAGGTCTACTGGCCCGTGCTAGGCAGGTCAAACTCACACCCACCTACACCCACTCATGTACATGTCCAAGCTATTTTTAAAGCTAGCCAAAATGGCACGCCAAACCCGCGTGGATCATTCAAGGCTTGGAGTGGTGCGGGTTCGATCCTCCGTCTACAGGACACGTTTCCACTCAAATTCTCTCCCAAGAGAGTTTAGGCCTACAGAGTCATGCAGGATGAGAGGGCAGTGGGAATGTTCTGTGTACTTCTATGGTGTTTTAAAGACGAGATGGTGAGGGGAGGGGCCCTGGTAAGGAAGCCCAGGTAGGGAAGCCCTGGTTAGGGAGTCTTGTTAGGGGAGTCTTGTTGGGGAGCCCTGGTAAGGAAGCCCAGGTAGGGAAGCCCTGGTTAGGGAGTCTTGTTAGGGGAGTCTTGTTAGGGGAGCCCTGGTAAGGGAGCCCAGGTAGGGAAGCCCAGGTAAGGGAGCCCAGATAGGGAAGCCCTGGTAGGGGAGCCCAGGTAGGGAAGCCCAGGTAAGGAAACCTAGGTAAGGGTAGCCCTGTTAAGGGAACCCAGGTGGGAGTGTACAACACAAGGGCCCAGGAACCAGTACTCTGGAGGAAACCAGTTTTTGTACAAGATTTAACAACCTCCTCACCTCCTCCTCCTCCTCCTCCTATTCTTCTTCCTCCTTCTTCTCCTCCTCCTTCTTCTCCTCCTCTTCCTCCTCCTCCTCCTTCTTCTCCTCCTCTTCATCCTCCTCCACCACCTCCTCCTCCTCCTCCTCCACCTCCTCCTCCTCCTCCTCCTCCTCCTCCTCCTCCTCTACCTTCCCCTCCTTCTTCTCCTCTTCCTCCTCCTCCTCCTCTTCCTCCTCACCTCCTCCTCCTCCTCCTCCACCTCCTCCTCCTCCTCCTTCTCCTCCTCCTCCTCCTCCTCCTCCTCCTCCTCCTCCTCCTACCTCCCCCTCCTTCTTCTCCTCTTCCTCCTCCTCTTAAAGGATCTGTACGTTTGTTTAACGAGTGACTAGGCAAAACAAACAACACACACACACACACACACACACACACACACACACTTAAGAGGAGATGCCAGGAGTAGGTGAATACAACTAGGTGAGTAAACGATTTTGCAGAGGGAAGTGAAACCTATGTATCCCTATGTATGTGACATTAATGAGGAGGATTATAAGGATTATAATCTCTCAATAAACTCCGTCCATTGCACCTAAATTACTTGGAACGGTTGAAGTGCCTTGACCAGTACTCCCTGGAACGCAGGCGAGAAAGATACATGATAATATACACTTGAGAAATCCTAGAGGGACTAGTCCCAAATCTGCACACGAAAATTACTCCCTACGAAAGTCAGCGCTGTATAACTCGTGTACGTTTAGCTCTTCGTTATGTTTATAATAATAATAATAATAATCCCTACGAAAGCAAAAGACTGGGCAGGCAGTGCAACAGTCTCCCCGATGAAAAGCAGAGGTGCCATGAGTACACTAAGAGACAGCACAATAAGTGTCAAGGGCCCAAGACTGTTCAACTGCCTTCCAGTATACATAAGACGAAAGGAGCGCTTAAAGGAACATGTTAAATATATGGAAACGTTCATAGTAGATGACCTTTCCCGTAGAGAACAAAACAAAGCAAATGCATAAAAGGTCGAGGGAAGGACAGGTTGGATAATGAGAACTTTTTAAAACAAGACAATGTATGGAAATGATGTTTATCCATGATATACAGTACCTACAAGGTGAAGAATTAGACATACACATACCCAGATGTTGCACATGTGTCTTATTCTTCACCATGGTAATAATAATGATTTTTAAATCACTTGTGCCAGAATGTCTAGAAAAGTGTTCTGTTCTCACACCTGTCAGGACAGGTGAGATGCCAGTGCTGGGAGATGTACGGAGGTCGTTTACGGCTCGCATAAAGTCAATAAAATATTTCAGCGAGTGGAAATGCCTCCAGGCACTTGGGTAAATATTCTCCGTAACGATTAACAGATACCTGGAAGTATATGGAAAAAAATACTCGAGGGTCGGGACCCTAATAGGCACACTACTAAAACGAACTACTGGAGAGAGAGAGAGAGATACGGGAGAAAGTATATAAAAAGTTGTATATTATAGACAGAGAACACTGTGTCAACAAACTTGATCCAAGAGTACCTGAGGGGATTGGATCGACACCATGAGGAAATGTGAATGGATGGATAATCACCAGCAAACAAGGCTAGATCAGTCGTGTTGTGAGGGTTGCGAGGGCTTGCGAGGGCAACAGCCTGGTTGACTAGGCTGTTGCCAAGGAAGACACCTAGAATCCTGTGGAAGGTGATGGGTGACGGAGGCGAGGCAGGTGACAGCTTAGCGTGTAGGTGCCAGTAGGTGAAGGAGGACAGTAGACTCTTACACAAGGGGCAGTGACATAAGTCAAAACAGATAACGGGGACAAGAGCAATTGACAGTAGTGAGGAAGTAAGAGCAGGGGAAAGTAGTACCAGAGAAGGAAAGTGTATTTTTTTTCGCCATGGGCAACGGGTGCTACTTTCCCTGGTGACGCGAGCTACTGCCTGAGAACGCAGCAGTGCCCCTGACACGAGCCCAGAGGCAACATACCAACAGTGCCAGCGTTGGACTTTCACTGGTAGAAGAAGGCGGGGCTGAATGTCTTGTGTGATGGTGTTGGGGCATGGCTGGGGCATGGCTGGGGCATGGCTGAGGCATGGTTGATTGGTTTAGTGTTGTGTTGTAGTGCTTGCCAGCTGCCTCAACCCAGGTGTGATGCTGGCCCAGCGCCCATCCTCGCTGACCAGGTATGCTAATGGTGACAAGTGAGGTGGTGAGAACAGGCGTGGTGATATTGGTTCACGTGTGGTAATGGTGATGCAGGTGGGATAATGGCGGTGCAGGTGTGGAGGTGGTGTTGACAGGTGTAGTGATAATGGCGCAGGTGTGGAGATGGTGATGGCAGGTGTCAAGATGGAGGCAAGGTGGGTACTCACGCAGGTGATTTTGTCTCGTTGACCTTACGGGGGTTGAGCCATAGATCCTGGCTCTACCTGAAGCTGTGTATGGGGTCTTGATGACCTGCTCTTTCTGTTAGTATTACAAGCAACACGATCTAAACATGTTTTACATTCCCTCTCTTTCGTGGTGGTATATATCATCTATGCATCTGTCAATCTAAAATCTATCTATCTATCTATCTATATATATATATATATATATATATATATATATCTGTCTATCTGTCAGTATATGTATATATCTGTCAATCAATCTACTTATTTATCTGTCTATATATCTATCTGTCTATAACTTTCTATCTACCTACCTACCTATCTATCTGTCTAACCTATCTATTGACCGTGTTTCGTACACATCCCCGTCTTCTGTGCTTCTTTCTCTCTCATCTCTCCCTCTCTCTCCCTCTCTCTCTCTCCTACTGTCCTCTGGTGAGTGTTACTGTACTAGCAGAGTTGTGGGTGCCATAGGTCAGGTTGCAGCTCCTGGACCCAGTTTCTCAGCTTGCAACACTACTGGCACTCCTCCAGTGTTGCTTGCTGGTGATGTTGGTTGCTAGTTCCTGGGGTCTTCCTGCAGGTTGGTTGCACGTTCCTGAGGTCTTCCTGCAGGTTGGTTTCTAGTTCCTGGGGTCTTCCTGCAGGTTGGTTGCTAGTTCCTGGGATCTTCATGCAGGTTGGTTGCTAGTTCCTGGGGTCTTCCTGTAGGTTGGTTGCTAGTTCCTGGGGTCTTCCTGTAGGTTGGTTGCTAGTTCCTGGGGTCATCCTGCAGGTTGGTTTCTAGTTTCCGGGGTCTTCCTGCAGGTTGGTTGCTAGTTCCTGGGGTCTTCCTGCAGGTTGGTTTCTAGTTCCTGGGGTCTTCCTGCAGGTTGGTTGCTAGTTCCTGGGGTCTTCCTGCAGGTTGGTTTCTAGTTAAAAGGGGTCTTCCTGCAAGCTGGTTGCTAGTTCCTGGGGTCTTCCTGCAGGCTGGTTGCTAGTTCCTGGGGTCTTTCTGCAGGCTGGTTGCTAGTTCCTGGGGTCTTCCTGCAGGTTGGTTGCTAGTTCCTGGGGTCTTCCTGCAAGTTGGTTTCTAGTTCCTGGGGTCTTCCTGCAGGTTGGCTGCGGTCTTCATGCAGGTTGGTTGCTAGTTTTCGGGGTCTTCATGCAAGTTAGTTGCTAGTTCCTGGGGTCTTCATGCAGGTTGATTGCTACAAGAAGCACGCAAGTTGGTTGACACAGTATTGGAGTCAGTGATGAGTTGATGGAGTCCAGAACAATGTTGTGTCTATGGTATCCAACATTGACTGTGTTGTATACAACACTGCCTTGCTCACTCACTCACTCACACACTCACTCACTCACACACTCACTCTCTCACTCACTCGCTCACTCACTCACTGGGAATGTACTCTCTGGCTCGGAAAGGACATAGGTCATTGTTTACATTTGGCAAATTCTTGAAGGTCACTTTCTTCATGTGCACTATAATAATAACCTGAAGTGTGTGTGTGTGTGTGTGTGTGTGTGTGTACTCACCTAGTTGTAGTTGAAGGGTTCTAATCACAGCTCCCGTGAGAGTAACTGTCATAATTGTATACAATATGCTGATTCCTGATGGCTACCCTGGCTTTAAAATACTTTCTAGGATCAACGTCCCCACGACCCGGTCCAAGAACAAGCCTCCGAGTAGACAACTTGATCAGTGAGGCTGTTGGTGCTAGCTTCAGGCACGCACTTCGACGTGCATGCGTGCAGGGACACAAAAAATTCCTTCGCGAGGACACTTAGTAATCTCCAGCAAGACAGTGACAATGTCACACACACACATACACACACACACCAGGAGCTATGACTCGACCCCTGCAACCACAACTAGGTGAGCGCACACGCACAGGTAGGTACATAGACCTACCTAGTCTAGGGGAGCAGGCCTACTGAAGTATTCCTCCTTTCTTATTTTCTAGTGTATGGAGTAAATAATAATAATAATAATAATAATAATAATAATAATAATAATAATAATAATAATAATAATAATAATAAAAATAATAATAATAATAAATAATAATAATAATTAATAATAATAATAATAATAATAATAATAATAATTAATAATAATAATAATAATAATAAGGCAGGGTCAGAACAAGCCAGGTAGTTGCTAATATCGATTGGGGATAAAAAGTGTAGCCCAGTAGCTAGCTTTCAACCAGAGTAAATTTCTTTAGTTAATTGGTGAGTTTACGGTCTGATGCACACGTACATGTACACAGTCACAAGGTCTGATGCACACGTACATGTACAGACAGCACATGGTCCAATACACACGTACATGTACACAGTCACATGTACACGTACATGTACACACGTACATGTACACACTTGACATTATGTTTATGTTAGTTTGTGGTCGACGATGTCCAGATGATTGTGTGTGTGTGTGTGTGTGTGTGTGTGTGTGTGTGTGTGTGTGTGTGTGTGTGTGTGTGTGTGTGTGTGTGTGTGTGTGTGTGTGTGTGTGTGTGTGTGTGTGTGTGTGTGTGTGTGTGTGTGTGTGTGTGTGTGTGTGTGTGTGTGTGTGTGTGTGTGTGTGTGTGTGTGTGTGTGTGTGTGTGTGTGTGTGTGTGTGTGTGTGTGTGTGTGTGTTTGTGTGCGTGTGTGTGTTTACTCACCTAGTTGAGCTCACCTTATTGTATCTGCAGGTATCGAGGCACAGCTCCGGGCTCCGCTTCTTAATCCTATTCAACCAGTTTCTGGCCTCCAGGCACGATCATATCCACTCTTGAAGCTGTGTATAGTGTTTTGTCTCCAGCTCATTGGTGCGTTGCACTCACTCCTCACCTGAAGAAGTACTTCCTAACGTCCCAAAGGTTCTCCTGCTTACATATTTACCTTGTCTCTCTCATGCTGGCCTGAGAGGTAGGAACTCACAGGAAGACAGAAAAAAAAGAGGAATATTTCGACATGTACGCGAGGTCCTCTTCAACAGATAATGTAGAGGCTGATATATATAGACAGTGTTTATGCTAGGCACGTGGTGGCGGATGATACAAGCATATCATAGATGTTTCTAAAATCATTCATTAATTCTCTTCTCACGAGGGTTCCAAACTCTGACTAGAGTTTGTAATAGATTTTTTGTTGTTACAGAACTGTGTTTGCTGGGTGTCGATACATAGCTCCTGGCTCCGTCTCTTGTGCGTGTGTCTGATGTGTTCCTCCCAGATGCTAACAGTGTTAAGTTAGGTTAGGTAAGGTTCGTCATGAAACAGGACAAGTGTTTCCTGATGCTGAAGCTTTTGGTCATCTGACCGAAGCCTTCTACTGGCTTACCCCTCAACTCCTTTAAAAACTATGGCTATGATTATAACCATTTTTTTAAAACAGTATTGTTTACCATTTCAGATGTGCTGGAGAGGGAGTGTGAGTGTTGCAGTGACGCCGCGCCCCCCACCGTCCTCATCAGAAACAATTTCCGAGGCTTCTGCAGTGAAATGCTGGGGTCCACGCGCCCTCACCTGCCCCCGGCTCGCCCACCCCCTCCTCGGGAGTGCAGTAGTCGTTCTCCTTCCCCAGAAAACCCAAGACGACCCACGCAGCTGGAAGAGGAGCTGCGAGCCGCGGGAGTCTACTTCAGGAGGCCAGGATCGCCTCCCAGAGTTCCCATCAGGACCTACGCTTCAACGCGAAGTCACACACCTCCCAGAAACCCCGCCTCAGCTAGAAACCACACTCAGACGAGGACCTACACTCCCGTGAGGACCCACACGCCCATGAGGACCGCCCATGCGTCCAGTAGGAGCGAGGCGGAGGCAGTAGCGGCGGCTCTGGATGTTCTGGATTCATCACTGGTAGGACTCAGCAGTTCTTCCAGTGAAAATTCTCCAGCTCGCTCCCACGCCTCCAGTGTCGTGGAGCGACGCCTGTCTGGCCCGGACCCCACCCCTGCACATACGCCCACCTCTCCTCACACCCACGAGCACGCCCACGACGCGGCAGGGGCTCCTCAAGACCCCACTATCATCGGCAGAGGACACGACCATTTTGCCAATTATAACCATTACCGAGTCAGTCAGTGTCTCGCCCACGGTGCTGGAGTGGGCGGGCGGGGCCAGGAGAATGGGCGGCCGCTGGATAAGGTAGGTGGGCGGTCCCAGGAGGGGTGCCAGGAGGGGTGCCAGGATCAGCCACCCAAGGACACCGTCATGGAGAGCCTTAATCTCATCGAGGAGGTGTACGTGGACGCACGCACCGTGCCCCACTCGTCCGTGTCCATGCACGCCTACTACCCTGGCGTGCAGTACTCACCCACCACGCCCTCACCCACGACCCCAATGAAACTGGGCAGGCACTCCTCCCTCAGCCCCACCCGCAGGGCCATAGGGCCTCCTACAGTGCCAGGGGATAGTGACAGTGGACACGAAAGTGGTGCCACTAGCCCCTGTGGCACTGCTGAAGATACCCAGACACCACCCCCCTCCCCCCATACCTCCCACAGTGCCACCAACACTCCCTCCTCCTTCATCCACTCCCGCACCTCAAGTTTAATTTCTTGTCGTGGGTCTGGGGTTCTGGAGGGGGAGGTGGGCGTGGCGGTGGTGGGAGAGCCAGCCACCCACATGGGCAGCGGCGTGGGTGGCGTGTTGGAGCCCCGGCCGCCCACGCACTTCGTTGTAGTGGCTATAGACTTCGGTACCACCTACAGTGGATACGCCTTCAGTTTCACCCGCGACCCCGACAGTGTCCACATGATGAAGAAGTGGGAAGGTAAGTACCCACGACAGTGCCAGTCTGTTGTGACACTCACGACAGTGCCAGTCTGTTGTGACACTTACCACAGTGTCAGTCTGTTGTGACACTCACGACAGTGCCAGTCTGTTGTGATACTCACGACAGTGCCAGTCTGTTGTGACACTCACCACAGTGTCAGTCTGTTGTGATACTCACCATAGTGCCAGACTGTTGTGACACTCACCACAGTGCCAGTCTGTTGTGACACTCACCACAGTGTTAGTCTGTTGTGACACTCACCACAGTGTCAGTCTGTTGTGACACTCACCACAGTGTCAGTCTGTTGTGACACTCACCACAGTGCCAGTCTGTTGTGACACTCACCACAGTGCCAGTCTGTTGTGACACTCACCACAGTGCCAATCTGTTGTGACACTCACCACAGTGCCAGTCTGTTGTGACACCACAGTGTCTGTTGTGACACTCACCACAGTGCCAATCTGTTGTGACGCCACAGTGCCAGTAACTAACCATCTATTATACAAGCCTCGGTTATACAAGTCCCTATTATACAGCATGCCTCTATTATACAACACGATAACTAATACATAATAATTATAGCAACGAACACCTGTCGCAGTTTAAAGACAAACAACATATTGGTCATAAACAGAGCCTGATTAAGATTTTGTAGGGACCCTGGGCTACAGGTACTGTGAGGCACCTGGGCTACAGGTACTGTGAGGCCCCTGGGCTACAGGTACTGTGAGGCCCCTGGGCTACAGGTACTGTGAGGCCCCTGGGCTACAGGTACTGTGAGGCCCCTGGGCTACAGGTACTGTGAGGCCCCTGGGCTACAGGTACTGTGAGGCCCCTGGGCTACAGGTACTGTGAGGCCCCTGGGCTACAGGTACTGTGAGGCCCCTGGGCTACAGGTACTGTGAGGCCCCTGGGCTACAGGTACTGTGAGGCACCTGGGCTACAGGTACTGTGAGGCCCCTGGGCTACAGGTACTGTGAGGCCCCTGGGTTACAGGTACTGTGAGGCCCCTGGGCTACAGGTACTGTGAGGCCCCTGGGCTACAGGTACTGTGAGGCCCCTGTGCTACAGGTACTGTGAGGCCCCTGGGCTACAGTTACTGTGAGAACCCCAGTGATATTTTCAGAAGGAAAACAATAATCACGAGTCAAGAGTTCATCATATACGTGATGTAATAACATACTATAATTATAAACTTACAGCAGTAACTGTGAATACTTTCCACTTCTTAATGTCTGGAGGCCCTCCAGCTGGCGGAGGCCCCTGGACTGCAGCCCCTGGAGGCCATCCAGTTGGCGGAGGCCCCTGGACTGCAGCCCCTGGAGGCCCTCCAGCTGGCGGAGGCCCCTGGACTGCAGCCCCTAAAAGCCCATGCCTTGATCCAGCCCTGGTTATAAAAAACACAAAAAAACTTCTTGCATATTCCCACCTACACTCTGCTGAAGAGTGTGATATACCTGATATACCACAGGTATATCAGACGATCTGGATATTTGTGTTTCCTGCTACTGATGAACAGCTATACCCTTGCCTGGGCTCACAGGCGGGTGTAGCTGGAGGGGGTCACTTGTCAGGTAAATATCCCAGAAAAAAACGATAAAACATGTGTTTCCATCTGTAAGGGAAAAAGAAAACAATGTCAGATATTTCCCCATGACTTGCCAGGATCACTAAGCTCTCCATGGACCCTTATTATAGTAATAATAAGCTCTTCATATCACGAGCAAATATTTTGATGCTCCTGTACATATTTGTGACTGTCTAGAGTGTTTACACTCTCGGGTGTAAGCAGAGTCATGTTTACTCAAACATTTACAACATTTACAAGATGGATATTTCAGTAAATTATTGTTATGATGAGCGCCTTCGTAATGTTTACAGAGGTGCACCTCTCGGGGGCATTTTTTGCAACGGCTTCTGTCTTATACACACGTCAACACGGGTACATTCTAATCCTTTCCCTCTCTCACGCATTTCCAAAGGTGTTCGCTTGTCTGCCTGTACTCACCTAATTGTGTTTTTTAGGATCGAGTCATAGCTCTTGGCCTGGCTTATTGACTCTTATATTTCCAGGCTGTTCTTATGCAGTGTGTGCTTGAGGAAGCTGCGTTCCAGCTCCTGGTTCTGGCTCTTAACTTTCTATGCAAGGGTTTGCTACTACTACTACTACTACTACTACTACTACTACCACCAACTATCTTCGTCTAATCCTCCTTACCTTGCCTGCTACCCTCTCTTTTGATCTCCCTCCTTCCTTCTTTGTCTCCCTCTCGTCCTTGCAGTCCTTCCTCCTTCCCTCCCTTCCTTGCTTATCTCCCTCTCTCCATTCTTTCCTTCCCTCTCCCTCCCTGTTCAGCTGCCTCCCAGCATACATAACGGGGATTACCAATAGACCCCTGGCTGTTTTCAAGAAGGCACTGGACAGGCACCTAAAGTCAGTACCTGACCAACCAGGCTGTGGTTCGTACGTCAATTTGCGTGCAGCCAGCAGTAACAGCCTGGTTGGTCAGACCCTGATCCACCATGAGGCCTGGTCTCAGACCGAGCCGCCGGAGCGTTGACCCCTGAAACCCTCTCCAGGTAAACATTTGTGTTTACAAAACCTACGCATGTTTCCCTACAGGCAGCTTTTGTTTCTATCATGGCGGTTACGCAGAAAACAAAAGCCAGCTACAGGGAAACATAACTAGCTTGGCTCCCTGCCATGTAACTGTCACATACCTGGAGTATACCTGGAGAGGGTTTCGGGGGTCAACGCCCCCGCGGCTCGGTCTGAGACCAGGCCTCGTGGTGGATCAGGGTCTGATCAACCAGGCTGTTACTGCTGGAAGCACGCAAACTGATATACGACCCACAGCTTGGCTGGTCAGGTACTGACTTTAGGTGCCTGTCCAGTACCTTCTTGAAGACAGCCAGGGGTCTATTACTAATCCCCCTTATGTATACTGGGAGGCAGTTGAACAGTCTTGGTCCCCTGACACTTATTGTGGATACACGAGCAGCACACTGCTCGTGTATCCAATTTTACAAGATTAAAATAGGTGAGCCGCGACTCCCACTACTCGGCTATGTTAATTTTTATTTTTATTTTATTTGTTTCAAAGCATTTTTAGAAAATTTCTAATTTTCCAATATTTTTTTTTAAAAGCACTAATTTAGAGTTTAGTACTCTAATTTTATAAATTTTAATGAAGATTTTAAATTAAATTTTAAAAAATTGGGGGAATATTAGAGTCAGCTCTTATATAAATTTACTCTATAAATTGATTTTTTTGCAAATGCGATTGAAAAAAGGCATCAAAATTGTATAGCAATTGAACAGCCTTTGCTGTAAAGGCCTTTCCATTCGTTATTCATTTCTGAACGTGCCTTATCAATGGTAATAATCAAGACACATTTGCAACAGTTGCGTATCTTTATTACCGAAACGTTTCGCCCACACAGTAGGCTTCTTCAGTCAAATACGTGAGACTCCATTCTCACGCTTCAGCTTCATATCGTTCCAGACCATGAAGCTGAACTCTTCTCCAGGGTGAGGGACTGACCACCTCAAATACATCATCTCTACTTCACTGCTACACCCGCTGTCTCTATATTTGACTGAAGAAGCCTTGCACATGTGTCTTAATCATCGACTTGTCGGAATTTTGTACCATTTTTCAATATTTATGAATTGTATTTACGAAAAATTATAGCCGGGCTTCGTAAAAGAACTGACAGTAGGAGAATTTATAGATCTTCCTATATGCAATAAGATCACAACATAGGTGATATCACAACATAGGTGATATCACAACATAGTGAGATATCACAACATAGTGAGATGTCACAACATAGTGAGATATCACAACATAGTGAGATATCACAACATAGTGAGATGTCACAACATAGTGAGATGTCACAACATAGGTGATATCACAACATAGTGAGATATCGCAACATAGTGAGATTCCAAGCACTTTCGTTATTTCTCACTGTTATGCCTAAATACGGCTTTAAATAAGTTACCTTCATATTTGTTTATCTAGTTAATATTACATTGCGATTATCTTCATTAATAGCTAAAATGAAGAGGATCAGCTTTATAATATTATATATTCATTATCATATATATATTTATATGTTATAATATATTATTTAGGATATGGAACGTACACAATATGTAATGACCAATTATTAACGATTGTTGCTGGTAACACTGAGTATTGGCACTCACCTCTGCACAACCCTCGTGGCACCAGCTGGCGTCAAGAGTGAGGTGCGTGACATTGTGTGAACGACACCTCTCTCGGCCTCGAGAACGTCTCCCTTGCTTGCTCATTTACTTTGAGAAACTATCTTGAGTATTATTCTCTCAGTCTCTAGTAAATATGAGTATTTGTGACACACTTAATGCAGAAGCTCTCCTGTGTTTAAGAGACTAATATTACTCTGGTCGGATTATAAGTTGATAAGACTTTACCAGTCTCTGTGTTTAGAGACACTGTAACTTTACCAGTCTCTGTGTTTAGAGACACTGTAACTTTACCAGTCTCTGTGTGTAGAGACACTGTAACTTTACCAGTCTCTGTGTGTAGAGAGACACTGTAACTTTACCAGTCTCTATGTGTAGAGACACTGTAACTTTACCAGTCTCTGTGTGTAGAGACACTGTAACTTTACCAGTCTCTGTGTGTGTAGAGACACTGTAACTTTACCAGTCTCTGTGTGTAGAGACACTGTAACTTTACCAGTCTCTGTGTGTGTAGAGACACTGTAACTTTACCAGTCTCTGTGTGTAGAGACACTGTAACTTTACCAGTCTCTGTGTGTAGAGCCACAGTAACTTTACCAGTCTCTGTGTGTACAGACACTGTAACTTTACCAGTCTCTGTGTGTAGAGATCCATTCTTTACTAACTGAAGGGAATATAAACTTAGTAAGCTATTAGCATTTACTATGTGTGGAGACTAGATCTTGCTCTTATGTATAATTTAAGTACTGGAGAGAAAATAAAATAAAATATCCTCCTGTTCAACTGCTATTATCAAAATACTAATATTGTATCTGTTATCTTATTTTGATTCTTTGTATGTATTCGATCGTGTTCGTTACACTGTCTTAAGTATTCTTGAGATTATAACGAATAATACGTTATATTAAAGATATATTTTATGAAGTTTTTCGATCTCAATTATACTAAAATAGAATCTTCACAAAAAAAAAATTATATCATTATATAATTTCCCATTACGATTTTCCATGGGTATATTTCTTACAGAAAATCCCCCAGACTCATGCCAAATACTTTATAAATCCTATGGCATATCGTAATACTCACATTATCAAGGAACTGAGGAATCACGAAAGCGCTTGGAATTTCACTATTTTTCACAGTGGTTGTTCTGCATCTCCCTATATAAGTGTTTAATTATTAAACAACACTGTGTGGTTCCCTGTTACAGGGGGCGACCCTGGGGTACAGAACCAGAAGACCCCTACCATAGTCTTACTGACCCCCGAGGGGGTCTTCCACTCGCTGGGCTTCACCGCCAGGGACACGTACCACGATCTTGACCCCAGTGATGCCAAGAGATGGCTCTACTTCGACAAGTTCAAGATGGTCCTCCACGACGACCAGGTGAGGTGAAACAGCTGTTACAGGTGCTACAGGTGTTGCAGGTGTCACAGGTGAGGGAGAACTACACCTGCCCCATTATTATAGACATACTGGTATATATTTTTAGTTTTCTGGTGAGGGTCTCATTATCAGGCCGAAATATACAGTGCTCATCTGTTAAATTTTACACGCGCGCGCGCGCACGTGCACACACACACACACACACACACACACACACGGCTAGTTCCGCAACTCAGGGGACTGCCCTATGAAGAAAGGTTGAGGGAAATAGGACTAACAACACTGGAGGACAGAAGGGTTAGAGGAGACATGATAACGACATACAAAATATTGCGGGGAATCGACAAGGTAGATAGTGACAGGATGTTCCAGAGAGGGAACACAGAAACAAGGGGACACAACTGGAAGCTGAAGACTCAGATGAGTCAAAGGGATGTTAGGAAGCAATTCTTCAGTCATAGAGTAGTTAGGAAGTGGAAT
Source organism: Cherax destructor (assembly GCA_009830355.1). NCBI lineage: Eukaryota > Metazoa > Arthropoda > Malacostraca > Decapoda > Parastacidae > Cherax > Cherax destructor. The sequence goes on from WNWK01000028.1 coordinate 1,082,897, forward strand.
AGTCTAGCGAACGATATAGTGGAGGCGGGAACCATACATAGTTTTAAGACAAGGTATGATAAAGCTCATGGAGCAGGGAGAGCAGAGACCCAGTAGCGGACAGCGAAGAGGCGGGGCCAGGAGCTGAGTCTCGACCCCTGCAACCACAATTAGGTGAGTACAATTAGGTGAGTACACACACTGCGATATTGCAAACTCCTGATGATGTACTGATTACAACACGAAAGGCCTACAGCTATCATTCAACCTCCCGCTATGGTTGTTTTGCATCTTGTATTTCTTGTTCGCTTTTGTTAGTGCCACCTTATCGTATACAGTCATGGTGCCACGGTCGTACACAGTCATGGTGCCACGGTCCTTTGCAGAGCCTCAACCGCGACACCCTGCTGGAGGCGGCCAATGGGAAGAAGGTGCCAGCGCTGCAGATCTTCAGCCACGCCCTCAGGTACTTCAGGGACCACGCACTCAGGGAGCTGACGGACCAGGCTGGAGTGCCGGTGCTGGAGGAGGATGTAAGATGGGTCATCACAGTGCCAGCTATCTGGAGCCATCCGGCCAAGCAGTTTATGAGGACTGCTGCCTATCAGGTGCCTGTTGCTGTTATTATTATTATTATTAGTAGTAGTAGTAGTATTTGTATTATTATTATTGTTAATGTTATTGCTGGCATTATTATTATTGTTATTATTAATATTATTATGAACGCCTGCCTCACCCCAGGCAGGGATGGGTTCGTCCAGTAGACCAGAACAGCTACTAATAGCTCTGGAACCCGAGGCTGCCGCTATCTACTGCCGTCGTCTGCGTCGTCACCAGCTCCTCCCTGAGAGGCCGCAGGAGTTAAGGACACCCAGGTACTCCCTGGGTAGCGACTCCGTCTGCAGCGACACCGAGACCAGCCCAATACCGGCCATACCAGAATTAGACAGAGGTAGGTCTACTTCAACGATACCTGGGGGATTTTTTTCCTCCGGGGGTCAGAGCCCCCGTGACTGACCCCTGAACCCCAGATTACTGTTTCTGCCTACCTGAGGCAGCTCTGTGTGTGCAAGAAATTAGCCATTTGTGGTTCTCTATTGTGGTTCCCTATTTGCAACTCCTCATTCGTGATTACGAATTTCTGTTTACCTATTTAGGACTGCCTTTTTTTAATGTCACCCTTAATAGTCGGCAAACACTCGGGTACATATTTACTGCTAGGTGAGGAGCAGGGGCAGCAGGTATAAGGACACTTGCCCTTTCGTCACGTCCTTCCCGGCGATCGAACCTGGGATCTTTTGGTTGTGAACTCATTATATGTGCTTATGTGTACACAAATTTGTGTGCGCATTACCCTGATAATGTGCGTTTCTGTGTTATGTATGTTTGTCCTTGTACACGTGTGTGTTTGCTTACACACACACACACACACACTATATATATATATATATATATATATATATATATATATATATATATATATATATATATATATATATATATCCTGCAATGTTGTTGTATTATAGTTTTTGTTGTTGTTTTTATTGTTGTTGTATTTAAGTTTGACTACAAGATTGTGTTTTCAGAGGAGCTCATCTCAATGCCGTACCGGAGTGTGGAGACTGTAGCAGATTGGCTGAGTGAAGGTACTCATTACTCACTCACTCACTCACCCTCCTACTCACACGTAGAAAGGCTAACGTAGGCAGTATTTACTCCTAAATAGTAGTGGACTGACTACTTACTGACTATTTTCCTTCTAGTGGGAAGATGCTGGATAGTAGATGGTCCTTGATAGTGGCTTTGTAGTGCTTGATAGTGGTTGATAGTGGTTGATAGTGGTACATACACTGAGAGGTATACATATCTCGGCTTATACAAACTTCTAATATGTAAAAAAAAAAAAACTCTTTTTACGGGCATATTTTTTTTTTAGTTCATTGATGCTGTTGGGAAATTCTGGTAGTGTACTGAGGCAGCGTTCCTTCCATGCATGGTGGTGTGGTCTCTCTCTACCTAAACTCTTCTTGATATATATATATATATATATATATATATATATATATATATATATATATATATATATATATATATATATATATATATATCACTCTAATTCCTACTTTAGGGATTAAAATATTCTTGTCAAGTGATGAGAAGATTTTTAGGTGTAACTTTAATGAGCATAGTGTAGTCGATATACTTGAAACCCCCATTCACTAACTATAATCACTATGATGCTTTTAACGACGTACTGACCTCACAGATACAGTGTACGGTGTGGTTGACTGTGGTGGCGGTACTGTGGACATCACCGTGCACCAAATGACCGACCGCACGACAGGTCACCTTAAGGAACTTCACAAGGCTACTGGAGGTCCTCATGGCTCCATAGGTGAGTACTGGCACCAGGTCCTCATGGCTCCATAGGTGAGTAGTAGCACCAGGTCCTCATGGCTCTATAAGTGAGTAGTAGCACCAGGTCCTCATGGCTCCATAGGTAAGTAGTAGCACCAGGTCCTCATGGCTCCATAGGTGAGCACAGGCGCCAGGTCCTCATGGCTCCATAGGTGAGTACTGATACCGGGTTCTCGGGGCTCCATAGGTTGACATACGTGGTACCAGGTATATCAACACCAACCTGACGGGGAAGAAATTTGTGAGCAAACTGCAAGCATCCTCAAGAAGAACATATAGGAGTGAAGAGATTTAGAACACTATATAAGAACATAAGACTGGAGGAACACTGCAGCAAGCCTACTGCCCTATACTTGGTAGGTCCCCTCAAATCCTTCCTTCTCACTCACATCTTAGAATTGATAAACCCTTCTAGTTAGCGAAGCGTCTAATAAAATGTCCTAATGTAGCATACGGGGCTTTCTCATTGGTAAATGTTTATTTGAGAACTCCCTGGCACTATTGTTTGTTAAAAACCAAAATTGTCTCCTTTTTACCTGTTTTTAAGACATTTTGTAAAACCCGTGGAGGTACACAATAAACCAGGAAGATTTAGTTTGATTATTAACCTGGAGGTTTAGTAAGCCAGTACAGTCCAAAGAAGCCACTCTCATCAGTCTGGCTTAGTTCCATTAAGGATCTTCAATCTTCTCCCCCAGGATGCCACACCCACACCAGTCGACTAACACCCAGGTACCTACTTACTGCTAGGTGAACAGGGACAACAGGTGTAAGATAAATAACACTCGGGTACCTACTTACTGCTAGGTGAACAGGGCAGCAAGTATAAGGTGACATGACCAAAGTGTCGTGGGGGTTCGTCAGGAGATAAATGGAGTAAGAAATACGCACGCTGGAGGTCTTGGAGGCGTATAATTAAGAGTCTTGAGGGGTAGCCCAGGCCTCCCTGTCGAGTCTGCTATGCCTAGCGGTGCCCCCGTGGCCTGGTGGCAAAAGCTCTCGCTTCCCACGGTCAGGGTCCGGGTTCGATTCCCGGCGAAGGGGTGGAAACATCGGACGTTTCCTTACACCGGTTGTCTATGTTCACCCATCAGTAAAATGGGTACCTGGGTGTTAGTCTACTGGTGTGGGTCGCATCTTGGGACAAAACCGACCTAATTTGCCCGAAATGCTCAGCATAACAAGGGGCTTTCTATATAGTATTCTGTCATTGATGTCAGCTATGGTCTGTATACCTTGTAATTGTAGTAAATAAAGATATTATTATTATTATTATTATTATTATTATTATTATTATTATTATTTAACTGGGAATGAACGCTGTGGCCTACGGCTCACATGTGAGGGTCTCGTGACGTCACAGCTAGAAGGGACCCTTACTATAAATAGCTGAGATTATCTAAGTGTACTAACACAAGTACACAGTAACACTACTGATAAAAGTTTTCCTTCGTGCCGAGGACTAAAGTTCGGTCCTCCAGTGAGCTGATGTAACTACTATTTGAGCTACAATCACCTGTAGTAGTACTAGTAGTTGTAGTAGCATAATTTTCACTATTTTCAATCCTTCTGCCATAGGTGTTGATGCAGAGTTCGAAAGGTTCCTGGAGACCATCTTCGGCACAGACTTCTTGGCGACGTTTCGCCAACAGCGACCAGCGGCCTACGTCGATCTCATGATCGCCTTCGAGTCCCGAAAGAGGAACGCCTCGCCTTACAGGAGCACCCCGTTAAATATCGCTCTTCCGTTTTCTTTCATCGACTTGTACCGCAAATATAAAGGCAAAGATGTGAGTTTAATTGAATTTTTTTTGGGTGAGCTAAAAGAAAATTATTTCAATATTTTAACGCTAGTTTGATTTTTTTTAATATATATAAATTTTTCGTTTTTTTTTTTTTAGTTTAGTCATGGGTGTGGAGAAAAATCTTCTCCAACCCCCAGGGGGATGGAGGCCCCCTGGGAACAGTGACGCCCCCTGGGGCATGTAGACAGGTCGGGAAGGAGAGGAGAAAAGGGTAGTAGAAGTGGTAGTTCTAGTAGTAGTAGTGGTAGTAATAGTAGTTGTGGTAGCAGCTTCCTGTCCTACGTGCAGGTTACCTGTGAGTTGATACAGTCATTGTACTGTCATATATTCTTCAAGATCGATACGGTTAAAATATAAATCACTGCTAAGCAGTGTCTAAGGTTCTTCTATATTTTAATGATTTTTTTTATATAGGTGGAGTGGGCCATTAAGAAGCAGCAGCATCTGGGAGTGAGATGGTCATCTCAAGGGATGCTGAGGGTGGAGCAGGAGACTATGAGGCAGCTCTTCCTTCCCACACTCTCCAGCATCACCCAGGTGAGAGAGAAAGAGAGATTCCATTCCACAATCACCAGCATCACCCACATGAACATTGGTGATCAATTCTTGAGGGACGATCCCTGACACGATTTTTTGCTAAATGATGACCTGGTCAGTGGTATACATGATGACCTGGTCAGTGGTATACAAGATGACCTGGTCAGTGGTATTCATGATGACCTGGTCAGTGGTTGTATCTAGTCGCAAAAGACCCAAATCTCAAAATTAAGAGCTGGAGAACGTACTTGGGTACTGTTTACACCAGATCGATCTTGTGTAAACTGTACCAATGACCAACATTCTGGAAAGAAAATCTTAGGCAATGTTTCTGTCGTTCAACACAGGTTATTTGTGAATTTTTCCAACAGCTGTGTTTTTTTTATTTATTCCCATTTCCAATTTGTGTTGTAAGCCTTGTAATGAAGTCTTTCAATGTAAATAAGTCAAGGACCCCAATGGAAATAAGTCACTTTGTCTGACTTTTTTGGGTTGTTATACTTGGTATATGATTATTGTACTTACGAGTGCCTGTGCCTAAATAAACTTACTAGCCTGACCATGATTCGTCTCCTGCAGGCTATCGAGTCGGTGTTGTCGGCGCCAGAGGTGGGTCAGCTGCAGTATATGTTCCTAGTGGGAGGCTTTGCAGAGTCTGAGCTCCTGCAGAAGCACATCAGAGACGCTTTTGGCCACCGAGTCAATGTCATCATTCCTCAGGTTTGCTGTTGATCAATAATCCTGTTTGTGTTGGCTAAGAATCCCATTTGTGTTGGTCAGGAAACAAGTTTGTTGTCGATTGAGAAACTGTTTGTGTTGGTCGGGAAACGGATTTGTTTTTGAGTATGCTTATGCCATGTCTTACATATGTGTGTGTGGTCTTCAGGGCATGGGTCTGGCTATCCTGCGGGGAGCTGTGCAGTTCGGTCTGGACCCCGGGGTAGTAACGGTCAGAAGGTCTCGTCTTACCTACGGCGTTGGGGTGCTCAACCGCTACCAGAAGGGAGTCCACCCGCCGGAGAAGCGGGTGGTAGCGGCTGGAGCGGAGTGGTGCGCGGATGTTCTGGACCGATTCGTGGTTGTGGATGAAAGTGTAGCAGTTGGAGACGTAGTGGTGCGTTCCTACACACCAGCCACTCCTGCGCAGTCTACAGTGATCTTGCATCTGTATGCCACGCAGAGGCACGATGCTAAGGTAAGCACAGCATCCCAAGGCATGTTGCTAAGGTAAGCACAGCATCCCAAGGCATGTTGCTAAGGTAAGGACAGCATCCCAGTCTTACTGAGCAGAGAATAAATACAAGACACAGACTTAGCCTTTTATTTAAAGATGTCTTGCCCACTGTGGGACTTTTTCATGTACATGAGAGTGCCACAGCGGGTGAATCGTTGTTAAACACAACCCTTTATCTGTTCATGTGTCTTTAATTAACTACTTGTGTTGAGGTAGAAGAGACAAGGCGCTAACATCTTGGGGACAAAATTAACCTAATTTGCCCGAAATGCTCTGCATAACCAGGAGCTTTCTACATAGTATGTCACTGATATATCATGTACTTGTTGAAATAAAGATTATTATTATTAACAAGTAGATAAAGACATGAAGCAGCCTGTCCTTCATTGTACCAACGTTTCGTTCAAGGAGAACTCCTGTTATCTTGTTGAAGCTATTGAGCAAAACGTTGCCTGCAATAAAAGCTTATGATGATATATATATATATATATATATATATATATATATATATATATATATATATATATATATATATATATAATCACATAACTTTCTCGGGGACGAATACCCTACCTGTTTAACCTTACTAACTATCCTCTTCCTTGTTTCCACTTGTCCAGTTTGTGACCGAGGAAGGAGTGGAGAGAGTAGGCACCTTGCACCTGGACCTGGGCTCTGCCCCGCGGCGTCACCACCACGCTCCTGAAGGAGGAGGAAGAGGCAGTCCCCGTCGGGAGATCACCGTTAACATGAAGTTCGGAGACACAGAAGTCAAGGCCTCAGCTGTGGACCACCTCACCGGGCAGTGTGTTAAAGCTAATATAGATTTTCTCACGTTGTAAGAGCTTCGACTGAGAGCAAACACACTCAGAGATCAAATACGCAAAGACCAAACACCCCCAGAGAGCAGACTCGCTATCAGAGAGCAGACTCGCTATCAGAGAGCAGACTCGCTATCAGAGAGCAGACTCGCTATCAGAGAGCAGACTCGCTATCAGAGAGCAGACTCGCTATCAGAGAGCAGACTCGCTATCAGAGAGCAGACTCGCTATCAGAGAGCAGACTCCCTATCAGAGAGCAGACTCACTATCAGAGAGCAGACTCACTATCAGAGAGCAGACTAACTATCAGAGAGCAGACTCACTATCAGAGAGCAGACTCACTATCAGAGAGCAGACTCACTATCAGAGAGCAGATACACCCAAGGTATATAAAATATTTCTGTTTCATCGCTATAAGAGAAGAAAAAACGGGTAAAACCTTAAATAAACCAAAATATGGTTTGGGGTTTACTGTCCACTCTGGCAGGTCTGGGACCCGTCCACCCTGCTAGCAGTCTGTTCAGTGAGGCTGGTGGTGCTCCCTGCATGCTGTCTCATATACACACCACAGCCTGACTGATCAGGATCTTAGCGCAGAGGGGAAGGAAAACAGATCAGTTTAGACCAGTGATCAGTGTTTTAATTCTTAGACACTGTGTTCTAGTGATCGAGCGTCACATAGACTGGGCAACTCAGTGTCCACATCTTAAAGACAAGAGAGGCATTGTATTTTAAGGTCTGAAGAATATGATTAAGCATATTGAACCTAGGAGTTACTCTCATCCTAATCGTTATTTTTGTTAAACAGTATTCCCGAATGAATCTAATTAATAGGCCTACTGTACTCACCTATTTGTGGTTGCAGAGGTCGATTCACAGCTCCTGGCCTCGCGTGATGGTCTATATGTTCTGTCAATACCAGTCATAAATAATTAAATCAGTTCATGGAAATAATGCTTTACATTATGGGTTGTCTAGCCACCAAATGTTTTCATAGGCCAGCCTATGTAGGCCTGCAGGCCTCAAGAGGGGCACCCAGGGTAGAGTAACCCTCGACACTGCTCACAGGTGTATCACAGGTAAGACAGAACTGAGCTAGGAGTCTGCCACATAATTTCTAATTAACTTTTGTATATATACGTGTATATAACCTGAATTACTTTTATATAATGTAAAAGTAGACGTCAGTGTTCGTATTATGTTTATGCACAAAGTCATTGTAAATATTGATGGAATAGCAATCATTTTATCAGGCTCTTTATGGGTCTTGATGCTGGTTAAGGGCTCTTGATATGAGGAAGTGAAGATACCCCCTCCTCTTCCTCGGATTAAATCTGGTTGCCTCCCACTGGCACGGTGCTGTATGGCCCATACGGGCTTAGCGTTTTCCCTGAAAATGAGTTAATTATATTTATGTTATTTCTGTTCGATAATTGAGGTTGATAATAATAATAATGGGAGGTAATTAAGTTTGATCCGAGGGAGTGAAAGACACATCCCCTTCCCCGGATCAAGAGCCCTCCACCAGCTCAGTTCACCTATTTTGCACGTAAGCAGAAAGCAGTGAATTGGTCAGGAGGGAAGGATAAGGTACGCGAAGACAGGTGCTGCGACAGGTGTAGTCACCTACTGCTAAAAAAAGGGGCAGGTGATGCGAGGTTTCATCTAGAAGAGGCTTCATGCTTACTGTGGGCGAAACTTCGTTATGGAGAAAAGTCTTCTTTTGCTGTGCGTTTGTTGACCTGCAACAATACTCCGGTTTCTTCACCTAGAGTTTGCAGGTGTTGAGTCATGGCTCCTGGCCCTGCCTCTTGCAGAGGTATTTGTTGTGACAGGTGTTAGGACAGGTGTGGCAGGTGTTAGAACAGGTGTTGTGGCAGGTGTTAGAGCAGGTGTTGTGACAGGTGTTAGAACAGGTGTTGGGGCAGGTGTTAGAACAGGTGTTGTGACAAGTGTTAGGACAGGTGTTGTGACAAGTGTTAGGACAGGTGTTGTGACAAGTGTTAGGACAGGTGTTGTGACAAGTGTTAGGACAGGTGTTGTGACAAGTGTTAGGACAGGTGTTGTGACAAGTGTTAGAACAGGTGTTGTGGCAGGTGTTAGGACAGGTGTTGTGACAGGAATAAAGACAGGTGTTAGAACAGACTTAAGGACAGTTATATAAGACTAAGTAACGTCTACCGCGCAACAAACACGCCTAGCAATTAAAAGTTGATGCCAAAGGATTGTATATATATTATTTTTTAAAAACATGTTTGTCATATATAAACTATTTGTAAACTATGAAAGACCCATTATTGTATGTGAGAATATTACAATACATCGAAATTTGAATTGGCCTTTCCTTCTTCCCACACACCAAAATCATAGTTGACCCCCGGAATACCCTCCAGGTACTCCGGGGGGAACAACGGAAACAACGGTGTCTCCTGATAAGGATTTTAGGTGACACATTAGGTGGTTGAGCAACCCTGCCGACCAGAGCCGAGCTTGACACACCACTCAAAACAAAGAATCTTTACATTAGTATTAGATTTCCAAGATGGCTGCAGAGTCCCAAGATGGCTGCAGAGTCCCAAGATGGCTGCAGAGTCCCAAGATGGCTGCAGAGTCCCAAGATGGCTGCAGAGTCCCAAGATGGCTGCAGAGTCCCAAGAGGGCTGCAGAGTCCCAAGATAGCTGCAGTTTCAGGAGAAAAATAAAATCAGTGTCCTACAACAAAAGCGTCACATCTGAAGATAAGATGGTTATTTTTAATAAATCAAAATACATAGATTAGGTACCTTGATGCTCAATAAAGTGATCATGATTCAAGGAATTCGAGCTACTCTCCTCTTCCTTGGATTAAATCCGATTACCTCCCATTTTCCCAAGACCTATATAACTCAAATTTTAATTCTTCCCCATGAATTTAAGGCATCAAAAAATTCCCTCAGAACTGGGATTATTTCGACGTTAAAAAGTTATAACTACGATTATTCATTTTCTATAGGCTTAAATATTTTCCAGTTAAGATGACACATATTCTCCTGAAAATTTTATGCATATTTTATAGTTTTTAACAAAAAGCCAGACCATCGGTGGCCCTCACGGTCAAGATATAACCTAACCGAACGGCCCCTCCAATATAGGTATACCTTGATTCTGGCGAAGGGCTTATGATTCAAGAACTTGGAGCTGTCTGCCTTCTGGATCAAATCAAGCCACCTTCCATTTCCCAGAGTGCTGTATAACCCATACGGGCTTAGCGCTGCCCAGTGAGTATGCTATATATTTTTGTGATGGTAATATCTCGCGTTTCAACTCCTTCAAATATACTCTGTATTGAATTGATCCCAAATTTATTACCTTTGATATAACCTGGAATTAAAAGTGGCACAATGAAAGTGGCACAATTCTCGTTCTGCTGATTATAGAGAACAGTTATAGCACAGGTATTTAACACATATGTATAAGACATATGTGCAATACATGTGAATAAAACACGTGTGAAGCACTCTGGTATCTTTAATACTGATACGCTCATCGGGTGCTCGCAAGACCCCATGTCTAGCTCTTATACAATGTCATATGGACTACTCTTGCTCTTCATGGTACTCTGCCTTGACAAAAAAACTGAAAGATAAACTACAAATCAGCCAGAACACAATGGTAAGATTCATCCTGGACCTGGAGAGCATGAAGGCCAGGATGAATTACAACAATTACAAGATTGTAGGAATGTTGTTGTTTGTTTGATATCTTTATTATGCACCCCATACCCATCCTGTGGGCGGTAGTCAAAAGATTACAGAGGTACATAATGGGTCCAGGGACTGGACCTCAAAGTTTGATAGCTGAGCAAGTTACAAAGGTAATGAACTCAGATGGTCACAATCATGACAAGTTACAAAGGTATTTGCAGATTACAGAGGTATATATAGGGTCCAGAGACTGGGCCCCAAAGTTTTGATAGCTGAACAAGGTACAACGGTAATTAATTCACTAGTTACAAGGTAATGAATCATGTAAGTAAATTTACTTACGTCTGTACATGGTTGCACTCATGAACAAATTATAAAACAATGAGCAATCTATTAGTCTACACCCAGCCACAACTGTAATGAGTTATTGGTGCAAATTTTAATTGTTGGGTCACACACACACACATACATATACACATACACACGCATACATGTATATACATACACACATACACATACACACATGTACATACACACACACACACACACACGTGTCAATGCTTTATTTACAGGGAGCAAAGTCTGGGTATTTTTCCAGTTATGTCTGTAATATACCACTGTGGATAAAATACTTTGACATATCTTGAACATTTCTGAATGAGTTGTCTCTGAATTCATTAATTTGATCGCACTCCAGTACATAATGACGCAGGGTGTGACAATAATCCAACTGGCAAAGTTTACATCTTGTTTGGTCTACATCTGGTGGTGGTGATTTAACCTGCCAAAGATACTTGTAACCCAGCCGGAGGCGGGCGGTGGTGACATCCAAGAGTCTGCTTATTTTGTTGGATGCACCATAGACATGTGGCTCCTCCTGCATGATAGAATGATGATAGATGGACTGACTGGTGTCAAACTCCCTGAGTCTTAAGTCAATAAAATTCAGTTGAAGTTCTTTTCGTATTATTGTTCTCAAACTGCTAACTGACAAGCCAAGATTGTAATCTATCCCCTCTTTGAAAGCATAAAACTTAGCCAATTTATCAGTTCTATCATGCATCTGAAGACCAATGTGAGATGGAATCCACAGCATGTGCACTCTGACTCTACTATCCAGAATCCTACCATACCTGTGCCTGGCTTCTGACACGAGCATGCTACAAGTTATACTTGATGAGTTGAGAGCATTTATGGATGACAGAGAATCAGTTACAATTAGAGAGTTAACCTTAGATACATGGACGCATTTGAGTGCAAGGAGTATGGCAAACAGTTCTGTCTGAAGGGTAGGGGCCCAGTTATTGATGCGTGCTCCAATTTCTTTAAGAGAGCCATCACTCTGTATGACAACAGCAGCACTACCAGCTGCACCAGTGGATTGGTGAACAGAACCATCAATGTAAATAATTTGTGAGAGAGTGTGCTGTTTGGCTAAATTATCAATACAGTTTAAGGCATCATGTTTGGCTTCAAGGCGAAGCTTTGGTTGTGATTTAAGAAGTAGTTTGGGGGGAAATGGAGGGATGGTAGTTTGGAATGGGGTAATATTCCATGGAGCGGAGAAGTGCCGCTGTTGCCTTACTTGCCACAGATCATGTATCTGATTCATGCGGAGGTCGGTTCCAGTTTTTTCGATCCATCTGGAGGGATGTTCACCAGTGCTGAGGAAAGTTTGGAGGGCTTCTGTGCATGGGTTTGAATGGGCTTGCCTGAGCATATTAACCCCAATTAGGATATTTCTTTCAGTAACACGATCTCTGATGCTTGGAATATCAAGTTCTTTCTGCATATTTAAAATTTTGGCAGTACGAGGGCATCCTAAAATGATCCTCATTGCTTCGTTCTGCAGTTTTTCCAGCCCTCCAAGCTTCCAGTCAGACACAAGAGCAAGTAGTGGGGCAGCATAATCAACTAATGATCTAATATAAGCAAGATACATCATTTTCACAATTTTAACATTAGCACCATACCTGGGGTGAAACCCTGCCCCAACTCTAAGTGCTCTCATCCTTTCTTTGTATTGACGACAAAGTCTCGTTACAACAGGTCCAAGTAGTGGGACGCAGAGAGGAAATGTGTAAGTGGTATATCATGGCTCAGTTGGTAGTGGCGTCAACTGATGAACCGGGATTCGATCCTGGGCACAAGTGGGCATGTTCCCTTATATCCATTGGCACTGTTCACATAAAGGAGAAACACTGCAGCAGGCCTACTGACCCTGAGCAGGCGTACTGGTAGGGGTAGCATCCTGGGGGAGTATAAATACCCTAATAAAAATGTCATAGATGTCATCCTGACTTGATTGTGTAATTGTGTTAATCTACCGGGTTTATAATTATACTGAGATTAATGTGATGAGGGTAATAGTAGAGGTCTTGATGCCGGGTAAAAGGAAAGCCAATTAAATCAGGCATATCCATTATTAAGACATAAGAAAGGAGCACTGAAGCAGGCCTATTGGCCCATGTTAGGCAAGTCCAACTCTCAACCCCTCATTTGTCTAACCTATTTTTAAAACTACACAACCAAAGATTTAGCTTCACATGACGGCATAAATTTCCCTTAGGCAGAATATATTATAGCCGGAAAAATCAATAACAATTCCTCAAATGTGGAATTAACCTCATCTTCCTATTTTCAGTATGGTTGTAGAGGCCTGGCCAAGTAATTTTAGGCTTTGAAGTCCCAAAAATATTTTCAGTAGTATAGCCTTGTGGGTTTAGCGCTTACGACTCCAGAGTCTGCATTAGAGCGTCTTGGGGGGGGGAGCATTTGTTTTGAAATTGGGTTATACAGTGTATATTTAGAGAGACTTTGTAGACTGATTGATCTTACCTAGACCCCCCTTCCTTCCCCCTTGCGCCGCCACTGCTCTGCAAATTAGTAAGGCCTATACCTGGAGTATGCTATATATTTGTGGCGTATATATATATATATATATATATATATATATATATATATATATATATATAAAACTACTAGATTATTCATGAACTGCAGTAAGCAATAGTTTGAAGTCTTACTATGTATTTAGAATGCTTCCTTCAACATTTTGTAGAAATAAAAATGGCTAAAATATTTTTAAAGCTTATATATCAAAAATTACCATGAAATTAGAGTAATCGATTTTTTAAATTAACACAGGTTGATGGAACTGGAAGAGGTGGAGGTGTTGATGGTGTGGTGGATGGCAGAAGAGTGACTAGTGGCGCCACTATTCTTGACCTCCATGGCTAAATGGCGCCATTGACCTGGAGGAGGGGGGGGGTGATGACGTCAGTGGTTGTTTGTGGGGAGGGGAAGGTCGTTAAGGAAAGGGTCGGGGGTTGGCTGCTGATGGAGGAGTTTGGGGGTGAGTGGTTAGTTGTTATTGGTGGGAGGGTGATAGGGAGGGGGGATGGTTGTCACCGTGTGGTTAACAAAAATAAAGACATTGTATTCTGTTGGGTCCTTGGACATGTTGATGTGCAGGGAAATGAGCAAGCGGATGCAGCTGCGCGGACAGCGGTGCATGATCTTACGGTTTCCTATAGAGGTATTCCGTTTAGAGATTATTTTCCAGTCATCTCTGTCCATCTTTGCAGCCGTTGGCAACAACGGCAACCGATTATAGGTTTCTGGCCTTCTTCTTGTCACCAATGTCGAGGTTGGGAGACTACACTCTCCCGTCTTCGCATCGGCCACACTCGTCTTACTCACGGGTATCTCATGGAGAGGCTCCCTGCCCCTCTCTGTGAGCATTGTCAGGTTCCAGTGTCTGTTCGACATATTCTGTTGGACTGTCCACTCTATCAACGAGCACGCAGAATTTACCTCCAACGGCGTCTTCGCTCTGCTGCCCTTTGTTTACCTTCCCTTCTTGCTGATGGACCCTCCTTTAATCCTGACTCTCTCATTGACTTTTTTACAGCAACTTACTACACAAACTCTGAAGTTTACGCCTCTAGCACTCCCCTCAGTCCCTTCTACCTCAATCTCTTGCTACCCTCTATCCCTTCACTATCCACTACCCTGCTACACTCCATACCCTACTAATCATCCCTCTCACTCTTATAAATTAGACACATATGCAACATTTGGGTATCTTTATTGAGGAAACGTTTCGCCACACAGTGGCTTCATCACTTGTCCAACCTTTGGACGAAGATCTACTTAGACTAGTGGATGGTACCACTATGACCCCGCCTCCTGCTGCTTCACCTCACCTAACTACAGTATATAAGCCACCTCTACGGACATATACTGTCATTTCTACAAGATTGATGGACTGAACACATCGACTCCAGGCCGAGGGACTGATTACCTCAAAACTCCAACTCTCCTTACACCTTTCTACTTTGTATTGGACTGATGAAGCCACTGTGTGGCGAAACGTTTCCTCAATAAAGATACCCAAATGTTGCATATGTGTCTAATTTATAACTTGTCGGTTCTCTGAACCATTCATCTATACCCTCTCACTCTTACAATCCATTCTTCCTGCATCCCACTTTACCCTGCGGTGCTGTATGACCCCTGTGGTTTAGCGCTTCTTTTGATTATAATAATAATGCAAACTGAAAATTATAGTCAAAGTTGTTCTTAGTCAATAAAATTGAGAGAAAAAAATCAGACGTCTTATTCGAAACCTAACATATTTTTTTCGAAAACTGCTGTTTATCATTCATGTTAGTTCATTTTTTATTTATAAATCAATTTAATTTCCATATTGAGGGTCCCCCAAACCTAAAGTGCCCCGAGGCCCCCAAGGTCTAAATCTGGCCCTGCCTGTGCGATAGGCTTCTTCAGGAGAATTTAGGAGAATAAAACACATGCTATCCCTGTTCACCTAGCAGTAAGTAGGTACCTGGGTGTTCAATCTATTGACGCTGCCCCTTGTTCACCAGCAGCAAGTAGGTACCTGCTGTCCCTGTTCATCTAGCAGTATACACCTGGATATTACTCGACCATTAAGGGTGGCATTCTGGTGAAAACGTTTAAAAAACCACAATGGAAGAATAACAGTCAGTCTCAGATGATACACTGACTTCAATGGGTTATCCTGGATGGTTAATCCTATCCCCGGGTTAAAAATCTCGAACAAAATCTTAAATAACCAAGCAATTAGCTTGTACCAGGCGGGTCTCGGGTACACGAGGACACTAGTGGAAGCTAAAATCACAGCTGGGTTACAGGGATATCGGGAAATACTTTCTAGCCTTAGAGTGGTCAGGAAATGGAATGACCCAGTGCAGTAGCAGAGGCAGCATCCATACATAGTTTTAAGAATAGGTATGATAGGGCTTACGCAGCCAGGAGAGTAGACGGTCCAGAAGCTGGGATTTGGCCCCATCAACCATAACTAGACGAGTTGTTTCTGTATGACTCGGGGCCATCACAGCCCTTAATGCCCAACAATAGCAATAAAAACTAAGGTGTAAGCTGTCAGTGGCCCTATAAAACCCCAAGAAGAGGAAGATGATGATGAAGAAGAAAGAAAAAGAAATAGAAGAACACGAACAAAAAATAATAGCAATATTCCTGGCACTGCCATTGTTAATCCTGGTGTCCACCTGATCTAAGGTGTTAATATAATCTCGCCGTTTCTCTTTCCGGAGGAACATTTGTTAGCAATGTCTGCCATGCAATTTAAGGCAGTAATTGTGCCCCTGGACCCTAGGAGGGAGTGATCAATGAAACCTTAGATTTGGTGGCCCTTAATAAGCCTAAGCTTTGGTGGCCACTAAAGCTAAAGCCTCAGTTTTAGTGGCCCTTAATAAACCTGAAGCCTCAACTTTAGTACATCTTAACAAACCTGAAGCCTCAACCTTAGTATCTCTTAATAAACTGAAGCCTCAGCTTTAGTGGCCCTTAATAATCTCCAACACCATGAAGGATAATAAGGTTATGCACAGTGATTTCTGCGTCAGCCTTCAGCGGGTGTGGACGGCTTACTTTCGGGGACACCTGTCTCGTCTGCTTTGTCCGCCGGGCACATTACAGGAGGGACACCTGGTCATCGGCTTACTTTTAGCCAGTTCTATTTAACAGTTCTGCGGATAATTATTTAACGGTTTTGATAGGAAGCCGGTTCTAGTTCCTGTTTCTATTTACAAGGAAACTTTTGTTCCTTTTTCTTTCATGGCCCAGCTTTGGGCAACTAATCTTCCTAATGGAAATAAATAAAGGACCCAAATGGAAGTAAATCAAGGACCCAATGGAAATAAATCAAGGACCCAATGGAAATAAATCAAGGACCCAATGGAAATAAATCAAGGACCCCAATGAAAATAAATCAAGAACCCCAATGGAAATAAGTCACTGACTTTTTGGGGTTATCCTATATGCTGCTAAGTATGATAATTTATGTAACTGTATTTATGTGTACCCATACCTGAATGAACTTACTTATTACTTATTCTTATTTTTTGAAACGACTCAGAAAAAAAGAAATCCCCCCAAAATATAGGACCTCTTCATCAATTTATAACATTAATACATGCTTAAAATTGTATTGTTGTAACATTGTAAATTGTACTAATTATAGCACTATTTGTTTTTTTTGCTACCTCACCACCATAAATTATACAAATTTTGACTATCTCACTTTAGTAACCTATGTCTTCTTTTAAGTAGTGTGTAAGTATTAGTATTAGTCTGGCCGAAATTCTCAGGCAGGTTAGTGGTTTTTCTTTGTACTTAACAACACTTTATAACATGTAAATCACTTATTGTAACTCCTTTGCAAATAAATAAAAATTGTATTGTAAATAGGAAAGTCAGGTTCGATACAGCGTAATACTACTAGTTCTGTTAGTAGTAGTACTACTAGTGATATTATTAGTACTACTACTAGTAGTGCTACTACTAAGTACTAGTAACTACTAATTACTACTAACTAGTAAGTACTAGTTACTACTAGTAAGTATTAGTACTACTAACTACTAGTAAATACTATTACTACTAAGTACTAGTAACTACTAGTAAGTGCTAGTAACTACTACTGAATACTAGTTACTACTAAGTACTACTAAATACTAGTTACTAGTAAATACTAGTAAGTGCTAGTAACTACTAGTAACTGCCAGTAACTACTAGTAACTGCTAGTAAGTACTAGTACCTACTACATATCATGATACAATGTACAAAGGTGAGCTGTCAGTGGCCCTGATAAACCCAACAACAAGTAAGTAAGTTTATTCAGGTACACATAAATACAGTTACATAAATTATCATACATAGCAGCATATAAGTAAGTAAGTTTATTCAGGTATACACAAATACAGTTACATAGATCATCATACATAGCAGCATATGTGTAGAGAACCGAGGATAACCCAAAAAAGTCCGACGAAGTGACTTATTTCCATTGGGGTCCTTTTAATACCTTAATATTATACACTGTAGGAGATATGTTATTATACTATAAAGAATATATACTAGGAATAAGGTAAAATGAGTTATTTACATTTACATGTATGTTAGGTACTTTTGGCTCTCTTGAACATTAGCGATAAAACTAAAAAAAAAATTTGTACTGTACATTTATTGATAGGATAAACATGTATTCATTTATTACTTTTCAGTTTACTGGTATTTACAGTAATTATTTCTTTATTTACTTATTCAGTTACAGTAGTTATTTATTTATTTATCATATATTCATGTTCGACTTACGGTATTTTCAGCTTACAATAAGTTCATCAGAATGTAATCCCATCATAAGTCAAAGAGCACCTGTTCTTTTATCTAGATTGAAAACTGTCATGTATTATCAAAGCAAGCAAGTCAGGGTTAGAAAAGCAGAAGGCTTTTATTGGGACAACGTTTTGATCCCTTTGGCTCCACCAAGTCATGGAAGATCTAAACAGCTCAAAATGTTATCTCAGTAAAACGTTGTTCTGCAAAGTTTCTTTCTCTCTCTCCTTCAGTTTCATGGACATCACCATTTTGTTCCTCATTCATGGCCCATGTTCTAATATAGTACCATTTTGTTCCTCATGGCCCATGTTTTAACATACTTCCATTTTGTTCCTCATGGCCCATTTTAATATAGTACAATTTTTGTTCCTCATGGCCCATGTTTTAATGTACTACCATTTTGTTCCTCATGGCCCATGTTCTAATATAGTATAATTTTTGTTCCTCATGGCCCATGTTTTAATGTACTACCATTTTGTTCCTCATGGCCCATGTTTTAATATACATAGTACCATTTTGTTCCTCATGGCCTTGTTCTAATATAGTACCATTTCGTTCCTCATGGCCCATGTTTTAATATAGCACTTTATTATTTATACGCCTGATTTAGTATCTACATTGTTTCAGCTGAGCTTGTGTGATTTGCTGCTTTATTAATGAGTTGAGAAGATGAAGCCAGCAGGAAGACATGGGATAGGTTACAACACCATACAAACGGCCTTAGCCAAAGTTATCCACCTCCATAATGACTTCCCATCGGTTCTAAGAGAGGTGAATCCTAAGTATTTGACAGAAAGATTTTGTTTTTAAAGATTATTTAAGGAAATTATTACACTGAGAGATATGTTTTCATAGGTAGCTGGGGACAGCTTCCTAGATTGCCTCAATGTATTCATACTATTATGAGCTCTTCTTAAAGGCAGTACAAATTATAAAATGCAACTGCAAATGTAAATTTTTATTTCTTTATGCTGTACAAAACAATGTAGTTTAGTACAAGCAGTACATAATAGTATCCAGGATAGTGGATAATTTTTAAAAGATGCTGAGTGTGAAGTTGACAAAAAAATTATGTTTTAGAGCTTAATACTTGGTGATAATGGTAGAATTACCAACAAAATGTTAGGTAAAGGGACACAAATGCAACTAATGTGACATTTTATTGTGGCAACATTTTGCTTTCCAGGACTTTTGTTAAGCCGTTATGCCTCTTATGACACGCATGGCTTATGGAGGAAGAATTCTGTTGCACTTCCCCATGGAGAATATTTAAAATATTAATCAATAATTTCCCACATACTACATTATGGCTGACAATTTATAGGGTAGAGTACAGAGTAGAGGCTGGTGCTACTGCCATGGCTCCTTGATGTTGGTAAAGGGCTCTTTATCCAAGGAATTTTGGTTATTGTTTCGTTCCTTAGATCAAACCTGATTACATCCCATTCCAAATGGAACTGTATGGCCCATACAGGTTTAGCACTTCCTTATGAATACAGTGGTACCTCGAGTTACGATATTTTTTCGTTCGAGAATGCTGTTCAAGTGCCATTACCAAATGAATTTATCCCCATAAGGAATAATGTAAAATAGACTAGTCCTTTTACACCCCCAAAAATATACTTACAAAAGCATTTAAAAAAATAAACTTACATAAAAGGGCGATTTTGGGGACCATCGTAACTCGAGGTACCACTGTATATAAATTTTGTAGCCATTAGTGTGGGTGGAGGGCAGTAGGAAACTTGTTGCCCTTGTATAATTCTATTTTTTTTTCAGAATAAAGATGGGAAATTTAATATGAAGATGGTATCAGATCGCAGAAACTTCATAGATGGCAACAAATTAGACACAGCAAAAATCAGTTGGAATAAATCTAAAAAGATTTGCAACCCCGAACAATCAGTGAACAACAAACTTGACGATAAGGGAGCTGATTCTGATATACATGAGGAAGTTCAAGAGGTTAGTTGTCTTCTTGTTTAATTAGCATCAAAAGTTTTCAAAGCATAAATGCAAAAATATGAAAGAGAATCACTGGGTCTCATGATTAGTTGGTAATCATGACATGCAGTAGAAAAAATACTTTTGTCATGTATTCTGTGAGGGTAGCTGTCTTCAAACATTACTATATATTATTTGTTTTTACACATTTTTATGGGTTTAGCGCTTCCCCATGATGATAATTTTACACATTTTCTTTTCTATTACAAACATTCCCTCACACTATCCATATTCATCTGTTCTTCATGTTACATGTTATAAGTAAGTAAGTATATTGCACTAGTTAATAGTTCTTGATTACTTTATTATTTTCTATATACGGGGCTGTTTTTAATTTTACTATTCACCACAAGTACTGTACTATGAATACCCGAGATGAAAAATCATAATTTTAGCAAAATTAATAAAGAGAATAGAATTCTAATACATTTGATGTCTTAGTGTTAGTGAATGGGAGTTTTGGAGGTTCAAAAGTGCATTGCTTTCACTTCTGTACTCTACAGGGAAAATTTTGCAGATTGGTGGGTTGACATTAGACCATTATACCTTTGCTCATTTGGAAATTCAATAAGAGAGCAATCAATGTCACATATGATAAGTGAGACACTTATGCAACGTTCAGGTATCTTTATTCTGGAAACTTTTTGCTAGCCATTGGCTTCTTCAGTCCAATGCAGAAAAAGATGAAAAATGAGGAGGAGTTTAAGGTAATCAGTCCCTTAGCTGAGGGACTGATTATCTCAAACTCCCGATGTTGCATATGTTGGTGGGCACCAACTGAGGTGGTATGTTGTGAACTAAGAATGTCAAGAATGTGTGTTTAGTGTTTCCCATATGATGTATCCAACTCTTATGTTGCCTATTTTTTCCCTATGAAAACACAAAATTTATTTTGTTTTATCCTTCAATAAAATTTATATAAAAAACTTTAAATTGTAAGGGTTTAATTTGTTATTTTGGATTTTTACATGTTCTATCTGGGGTTGTAAAGTTATCACGAGAACTGAAAAATAAACTATACTTTGGTAACTAATGTATATACGTACATACTGTACAGTGGTACCCCGAGTTTCGGCCATAATTCGTTCCAGAAGGTTGTTCGAGTGCCGTTACCGAACGAATTTGTTACCATAAGGAAATATGTAAATTAGATTAGTCCATTTCAGACCCCCAAAAATACACTTACAAAAGCACTTACAATAATACACTTACATAATTGTTCGAGTTGGGAGCTGTTTGAAACTCGGGGTACCACTGCATTTTAAAAATATTTATTAAAATTTGTCTTTTTAATGATTGTTGTAAAGAAGTACTGCACTTTACAATATTTATAAATAAATTTTAATACTCTATGTATGTGTCACTCTGTCTCAGTGGGAGATGGCCAGTGTGTCCAAAAAAAAAAAAATCTATTATCTTGACAGGGTGTTAGTAGAATAACAAATGAAGTGATCCTCGAGCAGATTGAATCAGAGGCAGAATCTCTGGGTGTCGATGCTTCAGTTGCAGCCAGGAGCTTGGTCCTGGCACAGGTTAAAGTGCTGGCACGCCTTCTTCACAATGAACACGACTATGTGAGGTACATAATACAATACAACTTTATTTCTTTTCTGCAGTATACAAAATGTAGTAAAATATTGTTAAGTACAAAAGAAAGCCACTAACATCCTGTGTGAAAAAAAAATGGTTATAATAATAACCATTAATTTGTAAAGGGGTGGAGGGGTAAGCCAGCGGAAGGCCTCGGTCAGATGACCAAACGCTCCAGTGGCAGGTCATCATATGACTAAAACTCGTGTCAAGAAACACTTTGTCCTGTTTCCTGACAAACCTTACCTAAGGTAAGCGTGCTGTGCATTTTGGGCACATTTGTGAGTTTCTTGAAAAGTTGATTGTAAAGTTACTCATGCATGCTAGTGGCTTTCTTTGTGCTTAACAATACTTTACATGTAAACTACAGTTTGTATACTACACAAAGAAATAAAAATATTGAATTTGAATTTTGAAAATGGTTAAGTGGCACCATTTTTAATCAGGGTACAGTAATAGTAACTCAATGATATTGATTCCAATTGAGTCAAAGATTTGTCAGTAAATTTGAAACTACTTGAAAAAGTACAGATGACATTTGAAGTTCTTTGTTACTATAGAGATTAGTTTGCAATGTCTGTAGATGCAATAAAGCCCAATTTAGGTTAGAAAATAATCTTTTAGTAGAAGGCTTCCTGCTATGTATGTTTTACATTCCTGGAGTATACCTGGAGAGGGTTTTGGGGGTCAATGCCCCCACAGCCCGGTCTGAGACCAGGCCTCATGGTCGATCAGGGTCTGATCAACCAGGCTGTAAATATACCAGTAGGTAGCATACTGAATGTTATATTTATACTTTATACCTTTTTTTAATTAGTGACCTAGAGGGACTCATCACTACTACACAGTTTTTGGTTGCAAGAAAAATATTAACTACAACAGATATTGGAGAACAGTTACTCAATGAAACAGCATTTCTGGGCCTCCCACTTACATCTCTGTGGAGGTTCACTAGCATTGGAGTTGTATCACTAGAGCAGATCATTAAATGGTATGTAATTTATACTAAGCTTTTGTTGTACATATCTGTTTTGAGCATTTTTAGATAGTTGTTAAAGCTAGACCTGCCAGATCTCTTCTTTCAAGAGACAGTCTCCCACAAAGCTTAAAGCTCTTGCCGTAAGCTGAAATTTTAGCACTGACTGTCTCCCACCGAGGCAGGGTGACCCAAAAAAGAAGAAACAAAAGTTTTTCTTTTTACATTTAGTAATTTATACAGGAGAAGGGGTTACTAGCCCCTAACTCCTGGTATTTTAGTTGTCTCTTATGATACACATGGCCACGAAGGAAGGGTTCTTTTCCACTTCCCCATGGAGAAGCTGAAATCAGATTTCAGGATATTTCTCAAGTAAAAACAATTTGATGGTCATAAAAAATACTCAATATATTACCAGAGATTGCAAGAAAGGCATTTTTTCCATTTTTTCTTCATAAATTGGCCTTACCTGTTTGAAACAAGGATTATTTGTTTTTTAAATTTTTTCAGATTTTCAAAATTTGTTGTTGACAGGTCTTCAAATAATAGTCACCAAAAAAAAAACATTTCCTATTAAAGCATACAAATTCAATTATTTTTTAGATGTAGATAAAGATATCAACTTCTACATTCTTCATAAACATGTCTTTTTGTGAGAGGACAAAATTTAAAGTCCTGTTTTTTAAGCAAGAAGAAGAACCAAATAACAATATGTGGCAGATATTAATTTTTTAATAATTAGTTTCATCGAATGCTGTAAGTCACTAATTGTTCATATTATTTTGAAGTAGTAATTTAGCCCCCTTTTTTTTATTTCAGCATTCATGATAGCGGGAACACCACCCATTCAATTGTGGATGGTCTTTTTGACTTGATACTGCATGGCAGGAAAGATCATGTGGACTCCTCAGCTGTTAGTGATATTCTTTCTGTTCTTATATGTATTGCTTACGACTCTGCTGAGGATGATCATGCCTCATTGTGCAAATTTGCTAATCAGGCACTCTGCTCATTAACAACGAGATTACTTAATCACATTCTGAACTGGGAAACAGAGAAGAGAGAAAAAGCGACTTTACTAGGTACTGACAACACGAGTTTGAAATCAGATAGCAAGTGCAAAGGGAATGCTAGCAAATTCACTGATGAATTATTCGATGATGGTGTCACTGAGGTGATGAACATATATGAGTTGGTGCTGAACAATCTTAGCATAACATCAGAAGCGCTGGAGCTTTACTGCTCTGGTCAATTGATGAAACTTCTCACCCACTGTCCCGAGCTGAAGTTGGGTCATGTATTGAGGCATCAAGAAAAATGGAGATCAACAAAAGCCAACACTGCACTTTCATCTTGGATGCAGAAGGTATAGTAACTCCCCCCCCCCCCCAAAAAAAAAAAGGGACAAAAATCTTATATTGTTTACAAAAAAAAATATTTTTTTTATTAACACATCGGCCGTTTCCCACCGAGGCAGGTTGACCCAATAAAGAAGAAAAAACACTTTTGTCATTATTCACTCCATCACTGTCTTGCCAGAGGCATGCCTACACTACAGTTAAAAAATCTTAACATATCAACACCTCAATCTAGCATACCAATGTTATCTCCAAACACAATGCGTATTGATATTGATTCTTAGCCAAGATCACTAAACACTTGAGTTTTCTTTCATAATTCTTAAATAAAACTAGCTAAAATATGATATAAATGTGTACAACATAACTGGTATACAGCTACACTCAAATGTATACACAGCTATACATGTCATTAATGCTTAGTAGATTTAATGATTTGAATAAGGGCACAGTGTGTTGCCTAAAATTTGAGTTCATGATGGGTCTAATAGCTTCCTTTTGTTATGTGATAGCTGCTTTAAGGTGGAGAGTTGAGGTAGAACCCCCAAGCACAAACTCCACAGGTGAGATAGGGGTGAATGAAAGAATATAATAATATAATATACTGTACTTCTACAAGTACATGTACAAGGTATACAGGCCTAGTTGACATCAATGACGTACTACTATATAGAAAGCCGCTTGTTATGCATAGCATTTTGGGCAAATTAGGTCAGTTTTGTCCCAGGATGAGACCCACACCAGTTGACTAACACCCAGGTACCCATTTTACTGATGGGAACACAGATAACTAGTGTGAGGATACACTCCCAATGTTTCTTCTCTCACCAGGAATCGAACCCAAACCCCTCACACTGTGTGAAGCGAGAGCTTTAGCCACCAGGCCACGGAGTAGTGTTTGTAATATAGATTGGGGAACGTAATAGGGAATTTTGCAGAACATACCTACAGTTTTAGAGACTTTTGTTAAATGAGCTGGATTCTTTCTTCTTTCTTTCAACACGTCGACCGTTTCCCACCGAAGCGGGGTGGCCCAAAAGGAAAAACGAAAGTTTCTCCTTTTACATTTAGTAATATATACAGGAGAAGGGGTTAAATGAGCTGGATATGAGTATTAAATTTGAATTTATTATCTGTGAGCAGATATAGAAACTTTTTTTTTTCAGCACAATGGCCGTATCCCACCAAAGCAGGGTGACCTAATAAGGAAACACGAAGGTTTTTGTTTTTAACTTTAGTAATTTATACAGGAGGATGGGGTTACTAGCCTCTTGCTCCAGGCATTTTAGTCACCTCTTAT
The DNA here is from genome assembly GCA_009830355.1 of Cherax destructor. Taxonomy (NCBI): domain Eukaryota; kingdom Metazoa; phylum Arthropoda; class Malacostraca; order Decapoda; family Parastacidae; genus Cherax; species Cherax destructor. Next base: position 1,108,286 of record WNWK01000028.1, read on the forward strand.
GATATGCATTGCTTACGGAAGAAGAATTATTTTCCACATCTCCATGGAGAATATAGGGACTTATCCTCACTGGATTCACTGATTCTGATGTCTAATCATGGACATGGTTTATTCTCAAAAGTCATATTAAATCTTTTTGCAGGAGTGTTTATTTGTTTTCCAGGTGAAAGAGATAATGTAGGTTGTTTCACTAGCAAAGAGTACAGACTTAAGGTGCTGGTTGGCATTTGGTAAGTTACAAATATAGAAGAAAAGGAAGAGACAAGGGCCCAGGATGCTATTTTGGGAGACTCTCAATTTAATTAATTGAGTACTTAAGACGTACTGGTGTCTGTGTAAATAGAATTTGAGGTAGCTATATACGAGTTCGCCAAGTCTGTGGTGATTAATATTGTGAAGCAATATATTGTGGTCATCCTTATCAAAAGCCTTATACACATCAGTAAAAATTCACTTAGATACCTATTTCTTTCTAGCACAATGTAGAGGCATTATTGACACTAGATTTATTTGCTAAAATTTATTTAAACAGTTTGCAGCCAAACAACTCAGACCCTTATTACAATTAGAGCAATAAACAAAGTTCCACAGCCCAATATTTTAAAGTTCCCTGATAACTTTGGAGATCCAAGGAATTGTAGCTACTCTCCATTTCCATGGATCAAACCTGAGTACAGTGGACCCCCGAGTAACGAGCATAATTCATTCCAGAAGCCTGCTTAAGTGCCATTACCGAACGAATTTTCTCCCTTAAGGAATAATGTCAAGTAGGTTAGTCCATTTCAGACCCCCAAAAATACACTTACAAAAGCACTTACAACATTATACTTACATAATTGTACGATTTCCAAGGTGCTCGTCCACTGTACACTGTACTTCCTATTCCTCATGTACTATATAACCCTGAAGTTTTAGCATTTTCCCATGAATAAACTCTACACATTATATGACTGTATTAGAAAGGAGGGGTCTGAGATAGTGACAGCTGGGAGGGACTTTTCAGCTGTAGTATTTGAGCTTCTGCAAAGACAGTGATTAGTAGAGTGGTGAAAGTTTGAATGATGATGAAAGTTTTTCTTTGGGGATTTTCTTTTTGGGTCACCCTGCCTCGGTGGAGACGGCCGACTTGTTGAAAAAAAATTAGAAAGTCACGTGGTGGGAGCCGTATAGAGAGTTTTGGTCATAATTTGAAATGGCCATATTAGTGGAACACCGTAAGGCAAAACGCCGTAAAGCGGGGGCCTACTGTACATTAATAACTGCTTATTATTCATTGGTTTTACTCATTGCTCACTTTGTTGACTTTCAGTTGGTTGTCGCACTTGGTTATGAAGCAGCTTTAAATACACTGGAGATGGTGGTTAATAATGAAGAGGTTAACTGGGCATGTGTCCTCACACTTGTTGCCACAACACTCAATTGTCATCGGGCAACTGTCACAATTCTTAAAGGTTAGATCTAATTAGACATTAACTCTCTAATGGGAATTAACTTAAGAGATAAAATATGATATAATACTTTCACTTTGTTTTAATATTTTATAAAGAATAATCAAATGGCAAATTTCTGTTACCGAACCTCAAATATTTTTTTTATTCGGGGAGATAGCTGTTCAGTACTAGCTTCTTATTACAGAGTTCAACTCTCTACAGCTGACTAATCATTGACCTTGATATGAGTAATTTTTTGTGTGTGGCCTGGTCACAGACCGGGCCGCGGGGGCGTTGACCCCTGGAATTCTCTCCAGGTAGGTACTCATATACAGTATATTTTCTCTAAATTAATTAGTATTCGGAATGTAGACATATGGTTCAAAAAACCAACAAATTGATAAATTAGACACACATGCAGCACTTGAGTATATTGAGGAAATGTTTCGCCACACAGTGGCTTCATCAACCCTATACAAAGAAGAATGACGAAGATCAGAAGGAGTTTGATGTAATCAGTTCATCAATCTTGAAAAGAATGCAGTATATGCACAAAGAAGTGGCTTATATGCTGTAGACAGGTGAGGTGAAGCAGTCGTAGGAAGTACCACAGTGGACAAAGCCACATGTGGAAGTAGATTATGCCTATAGGTTAGGCAGTAGGTCATGCCTTCTCTCTGCCTCACTCCAGCAAGGACATTCCCTGTTACTGCATTTGTTTGAACCTCCTCCTTTTATCTGCATCATTGCAAGCTCCTGATGATGTGTTGATTGCAACATGAAATGCCTAGAGCTGTCATTCAACTCCCTCCGTGGTTGTTTTGTATCTTGTCTCACCTGTTCATGATATTTGCATAATATGTTAGTATGTATGTATACCCTTGAAAACTGTGATTTTTTTTAATAATGGCCATATCCCACTGAGGTAGGGTGACTTAAAAATAAGAGGAAACACATTCTCCGTCATTCATTTAATTGCCATCTTGCATTGGGTTTATAGTTTTAGAAAGGCAACTAGGGAGTGAATAATTGGGAATGTGTTTTCATTTTTGAGTTGCTTTGCCTTTGTGAAAAGCAATGTATATTAGAAAAACCAAATCATGAAAATGTAAGACAGTTTTAATAATCCTAATATATTTTCCTCTCTGAAATTTAACAATGCGTGCTTACTGTCTTTGCTAGGGATGATAGAGCGCAACATTCGTCGTGGGTGTGAGGAGCAGGAGATGGATTCGCTGATCATAGGGTTCCTGTTTGCTAGACATGCTGGCCAGGAGGGACGTCACATCTTCCCATCTTACTCTCAGTGGTTCAACACACTCTTTGCAACAGAGTCGGGAAGTCCTGTACCAAGCAAGCAGGCTTTCAGTTTCTTGGTCAGTTTGGTACTATTTATTCTATTAATCCATCCTGGAACATATGAAATCAATACTTGATAACGCTCCAGGATGGGCCGTAACATAGTCTAATTTTATATCCAATTTGTGGCTTAGTTGCGAATTGTTTCAGTCATGGGATTGTTCCAGCCATGGTATTGTTCCAGCCATGGTATTGTGACTTATATTCTTCATAGGATAAATCATACCTTCTCTGTTGCATTATACAGCATTGTTTATTGGTCAGGAAATTTTTTCATTACAAATTAAGTAAAAGTATTAGTTAATTTATAAGATTTATTGATTTACATAGTTTTTCTCATTAGATCTGAGCAAGCTGTTGGAACAACAGACTAAAATGAATGAGCATGAAGGGGTTTCTCCAAAAGCTTTTAGTGTTACGGATTAGCGGATAAAACGAAAGGGTGAATCTATATGTATGATTGTGTAAACTATCTTTCAGATGCACTTCTTGACGGAGCTGGTACCTCATGAGCCAGCTTACTGCCTTCGTGCTCACCTCACAAATCAGATCTTTGTACCGAAGGGATGTCAGGAGGTAATCTTCGTTTTTGTTGCTTTATAAGCTCTATGTAACCCATACGAGTTTAGCTTCATTTTTAATATAATAATAATAATAGAGCAAGGGGCTAGTAACCCCTTCTCCTGTATAAATTACTAAATTTAAAAATAAAAACCTAGGTTTTTCATTTTAGGTCACCCTACCTTGGTGGGAGACAGCTGGTTTGTTGAAAAAATAATAATAATAATAATAATAATGTTATAACAACCATCAGTATTTTGTTAATATTTTAATTAGGAAATCTATGCAGTGTTTCTTTCTGTCACCGAACTTAAGTGTTCTTCATGTTTCTGAGTAATATTCATTATCTGATAATGGCAGACGAGCAATAAAAGATGCGAAATAATCACAGGGGAAATTAAATGATAGCTCTAGGCCTTTTGTGTTGCAATCAACGCATCATCATGAGCTTGCAGTGTTGCAGAAATGAGTAAGAAGTCCAGGTAGATTCTATCTGGACTTCCTACTCATTTTTGCTCTTGATATGTGTTGATTGCAACACAAAAGGCCTAGAGCTATCATTCAACTCCCCCATGGATTTTGCATTCATTATCTATTTCCACATTTTGTGGTCTCTTAGCATTTCCATGAATTCATGCTTTTTGAAAGCAGCTTTACTGGGCAGTTCTACACAATCTTTGTATAATTTATGGTAATTCTGTAGTATCTTATATAATTATCATTTAATTCTCTCTTAGATTTTGAGAGAGTATTGTTACTTGGCCAGAGCAAGACTTCAAGATTTGAAGGACACACAGCACATAGACTCAAGTCATCTGTCAACCCACGCCATGAGTACAGTGAGTCTTTACTTCTCACAAATAACCCAGACTTAAGTGAGGAAGTTTATAATGACATTTCAGTCCATCCTGGGTCATTGTCAAATCAGAACTGAGAGAGAAAAAGCAAAGATCAGAAGATAGGTTGATGTCCATTCTCTTGACCTGCCTTCTGTTATTTTCAGCTTTTTTTTCTCTCTCTCTTGGTTATGAGTCGACACATGCTTCCTCTCCTATGTGCAGATTATTTGTAAATTGTTCCTGTTATGGCATTGCATTTTTTATTCTTCATATTTATTTGTGTTTGCACCTCTGTTGAAATAATCACAGCTTTCTAATTTAAAACTTGTATGTGAAAGTTCTATAGCAGCAAGTACATTTTTCTGGGGTCATTTGAAAGGTTGGAAGACTTGCATCTGTTACCTTTAATGTGCCATAAGTTTATCAAATGTTATTACTTTCATCTCACTAAGAATATAAAATAAAATTACAACTATTAGAGTAGGTCTTTGCCAGAAGGCAGAATGCCATGAGCATATGTCTCTTGCTGGAGCTATGAGCACTGAAAATAAAACACCACAAGTATAGCTCCTTTCCTCTCAATCAGGGGTGGGCAAACTGCAGCCCACGGGCCGCATGTGGCCCGCCATAGGTTTTCATGCGGCTCGCCAAGATCAAGTCATATACTTACGTATATGCAGCTGAATGAGCAAAACTTTGTTCATTTTCCTCTGTTGAAAACACAAGGTGTTACACAAGCATTATCAGACAAGTACAGTTCCCAGTTGATGGGACTGAAAAGTTTGCCCACCCCTGCTCTAGATTCAAGTAGATAATCACATTCTGTTATGTTTATGTTGCAGGTGGCTGCTGAGGTAGAGGCTGCAGTGAATCACTTCAGTCAAACTGGTAAAATATCAAATTTCGTCACAGAAGCATCAATATTCCGTAACCCGTACTTCCGCTCGTCCTTCCTGCCTGCTTTACTAGCACCCAGGTACATGTGAATTATTTATTTATTTTCAATTCATAGTTTAGAAAACCGACACGTTGATAAATGAGGAACTTGTGCAACATTTGGGTATCTTTATTCTGGAAACGTTTTGCCAGCCAGTGGCTGGCAAAACTTTGACTACATGTGCAACACTTGGGTATCTTTATATATTTAATGAGCCTGAAGTCGATATAACCAGTCAGTCAATCTTGGAAAGATTGATTAATTGATTACAACGACTCCAGGCTGAGGGACTGATTATACTTCAAATTCCTTCTGATCTTCAATCTTCTTTGTATAGGACTGATGAAGTCAGTGTGTGTGGCGAATTATTTCCATAATAAAGATACCCAAGTATTACACATGTGTCCAATTTATCAACTTGTCTGTTCTCTGAACCATTTATCTATATCTGACTACATCGTTTGTGGTGTTAAAAAGTTCAGTGATTACCAATAGACCCTAGGCTGTCTTCAAGAAGGCACTGGACAGGCACCTTAATTCAGTACCTGACCAGCTGGGCTGTGGTTCATATGTTTACATGCAGCCAGCAGTAACAGCCTGGTTGATCAGGCCCTGATCCACCACCAGGCCGCAGGGGTGTTGCTTCTTACTACAGATAGTTGCTACAGTATTTTATTCCTTCACAGTCTTGTTGCAGACATGCCAGATTGAGGCTACTAAAATGCCTGGAGCAAGGGGCCAGTAACCCCATCTCTTGTATAAATTCTTCTTTCAACAACCGGCCATATCCCACCGAGGCAGGGTGGCCCAAGAAAGAAAAACGAAAGTTTCTCTTTTTAAATTTAGTAATTTATATGGGAAAAGGGGTTACTAGCCCCTTGCTCCCGGCAGTTTAGTTCAAATTCAAATCCTTTATTTCATGTAATACAAGGTGGGGGGTACTTATAGTTATACATTAAAGTTGATATTACAAGATGGCCAATAATATGCCTAGGTATGCCTAGGCTTTTCAGGCAGTCTTATGATAGGTCTTACTCAATAGCTATACAATGGATATACAGATTGTAAGGTTAGGTTTACAAAATTTAGGTACTGGAATTTAAACATTGAGAATTTAACAATTAGTATAAAAAGTTAGCAATTAGTTTATATATTAATGATAAAGGTGATATATTGGCATAATATAGATTCTATATTGGAGTATCTTAGGCAAACTTATGACTAGCTTAAGTATTATGGAGCAATAGTTGTATTAGAATTTTGGTTGGAACTGTGCAAATTAAGGGAATCACAGATATCAATAAGTGTATTTTGCTGTGGTTAGTAATGTGCAAATTAAGGAGAATCACAGATATCAATAAGTGTATTTTGCTGTGGATATGTGCAAGATAAAGTAGTTTTCGTATGGTTAACTACCGGTTGGGTGCGTAAGTGAGATAAGATGTTTTTAACGGTGCTTTTGAAAATGGAGGTTGTGTCTGCAGTTCTAGAGTTTTCAGGCAGGAGTTCCAGATTTTAGGCCCTTTTATGCGCATTGAATTTTTGTATAGATTTAGTCGGACACGGGAATGTCAAAGAGATGTTTATGTCTGGTATTATGTCTATGGGTCCTGTCACAACTGTCAAGAAAGTGTTTTAGCTCAGGGTTAAAGTTGGAATTAATGGTTCTATAAATGTAGATAGCAGAGTAGTAAGTATGGATGTTCTGGACAGTGAGTAGGTTTAGGTCTTTGAAGAGTGGGGGGGTGTGCTGCCTAGCGTTGGATTGTGTGATAATTCTTACTGCGGCTTTTTGTTGGGTTATTATTGGCTTTAGGTGGGTAATTGCTGTTGATCCCCATGCACAAATGGCATATGTGAGGTAGGGATAGATGAGTGAGTAGTATAGTGTGAGTAGGGCTGATTGTGGTACATAATACCGTATCTTAGAGAGGATCCCCACAGTTTTGGACACTTTCTTTATGTGTTGGATATGGGTGCTGAATTTCAGGCTGCTGTCAAGGTGAAGGCCCAGGAACTTGCCCTCGTTATGTCTAGCAATAGGTGTAGAGTTGATCTTAATGTTTAATTGTGGATCATCTGTTCTGTTGCCAAACATAATATAGAAGGTCTTATCAGTGTTGAGTGTAAGTTTATTGGCAGTCATCCATGTTGCTATTTTTATTAATTCGTCGTTAACAATGGTGTTAAGCGTGGCAAGGTTTGTGTGGGAGATGACATAAGTTGTATCGTCAGCAAAGAGTATTGGTTTCAAGTGTTGTGATACATTGGGAAGATCATTGATGTATAAGAGGAAGAGCAGGGGACCAAGGACACTTCCCTGCGGTACGCCGGTGTCTAGTGGTAGTGTCGTGGAGGATGTGTCTTTAATAGTGACATACTGGTACCTATTAGTGAGGTAGGATTTGAGGTATGCTAGTGCATGACCTCTTACGACATGCATGGCTTACAGAGGAAGAATTCTGTTCCACTTTCCCATGAAGCTTGTATAAATTACTAAATGTAAAAAGAATAACTTTCATTTCTTCTTTTTCGGGTCACCCTGCCTCGGTGGGAGATGGCTGGTGTGTTAAAAAAAAAATGCCAAATCACTATGGCTTCCTGCTGACAGTCGTAAAGAAAATGTACATTGCAAAACCACTTTCATTTGGACAGTTTTCATCTGTTTGTCTCTCTTATTAAATTATGAATCAATAATGATGTAAACAGATCAGAATATTGTTCCTCCCTCCAATCTGATATCCCTTTTTTCTTTATCTAAATTGTTTGATGCCCTCATCACCTTACTCCAGTATAAATTACTAAATGTAAAAAGAAAACCTTTAGTTTTTCTATTTAGGTCACCCTACCTTGGTGGGAGATGGCTGGTATGCTAAAGAAATAATAATAATAATGATAATCCTTCACAGGCCTTTACCAGATGTTCCAGATTCTCGAGCAAAGCTGATTTCTGCCCTCCATTCTTCAGGAAAAATTCCATCTAACATGTTCAATTATTATGTTGAAGCTTGCCAGAAGGAAGCCTCAGACTTGTTAACAGGTAAGATGTTATTGCATTTGAAAATGATTTCAGAATTTGGCTGTTTAGGACACTCCAGTAAGTTAAGTGTTTTGCACTCTAGCAGCAGTCAAAATCTTTCCCAAGGTAACTGTGGCTGGTCTCTTGTCTTCTTGTTTAGGTGATGACTGTTGCTCTTTTATTTTCATCTTATAAACCTGCACGATGACAGGCAAGTCTTGTGAACGTCTATTTTCAATTGCTTTTACACTTAGCTGTACAGCAAACCCTTGATACTATGGGCAAAATTTACTTGTTAGATTACACTTATAAATCCTTCATTTTCAATGTTTATTGCAGTATATCTGTCAGTTGTGTGTACAGTACATTGATACGCATACAGTAGAGTACTTCAGTAAATTTTTTTTGCTATTTTTAAGCATTATTCTGATTTAATGGACACTTAGATAGTCTCCTCTATTAGTCCGTTATAACAAGGGTATACTGTGGATCACTGATTATATGGAAACTGGCATTAAACATTTTCAGATAGTTTTGTTTAATACGGCCATCTGAGCTATGATGTCGGCACGCTTTTGGCAATACAACGTGTGTTTCGTGTGTATTGTATGTGGTTCATGTTCATTTCATGTGTGTTTTGTATGTGTTTCATGTGCGTTTCATCTTTTGTTCGGGACTCCCTACCTCAGTGAAAGATGGCTGGTGCATAAAAACAAATTTCCATCTGGTCATTTCTTTGCAGAATTCAATCCAGTTTTAAGTTAATCTTACATAATATTAAAAAATATAACTGAAGATAGAGGTATTTGGTAAGTTCGGAGATATTTGTCTAAATAGTAGAAAGTAGGTGTAAGATATGATTGAGATGTCATTACATTTCAGTAAACTCATAGAAGTGTAAAGGTAGAAAGTTGAAAGTGAACATAGATAAGAGTAAGGTGATGAGGGTATCAAATGATTTAAATAAAGAAAAATTGGATATCACATTGGAGAGAGGGATTATGGAAGAAGTGAATGTTTTCAGATATTTGGGAGTTGACTTGTCAGCGGATGGGTTTATGAAGGATGAAGTTAACCATAGAATTGATGAAGAAAAAAAAGTGAGTGGTGCGTTGAGGTATCTGTGGAGACAAAAATCGTTATCCATGGAGGCAAAGAAGGGAATGTACGAAAGTATAGTGGTACCAACACTCTTATATGGGTGTGAAGCATCTGTTGCAAATGCTGCAGCGAGGAGGCGGCTGGAGGCAGTGGAGATGTCCTGTCTAAGGGCAATGTGTGGTGTACATATTATACAGAAAATTCGGAGTGTGGAAATTAGGAGGAGGTGTGGAGTTACTAAAAGTATTAGTCAGAGTGCTGAAGAGGGGTTGTTGAGGTGGTTTGGTCATTTAGAGAGAATGGATCAAAGTAGAATGACTTGGAGAGCATATAAATCTTTAGGAGAAGGAAGGTGGGGTAGAGGTCGTCCTCGAAAAGGTTGGTGGGAGGGGGTAAAGGAGGTTTTGTGGGCGAGGGGCATGGACTTCCAGCAAGCATGTGTGAGCGTGTTAGATAGGAGTGAATGGAGACGAATGGTTTTTGGGACCTGACGAGCTGTTGGAGTGTGAGCAGGGTAACATTTTGTGAAGGGATTCAGGGAAACCAATTAATTGATTTAGTTGGACTTGAGTCCTGGAAATGGGAAGTACAATGCCTGCACTTTAAAGGAGGGGTCTGGGATAATGACAGCTGGGAGGGACTTATTCTCAGCTGTCGTATCTGAGCTCCTCTGCAAAGACAGCGATTATGTATGAGTGAGGTGAAAGTGTTGAATGATGATGAAAGTATTTTATTTTTGGGGATTTTCTTTCTTTTTGGGTCACCCTGCCTCGGTGGGAGACGGCCGACTTGTTGAAAAAAAAAAAATTGTCAAGATGTATTTTTAATCCTTATTACATTCTTCCTGAAGAAGAAGCAATATTAATTATCACATCTGTGCTTGTCTGTACATCTTCATATTCACACCCTAAAAAAAAGGGATCAGTTATGAATCCTAAATGAACTTAATACAAAGGACTTCATTTACCTGAACTAAACCACAGTATATTTTGTAAGTTAAGCCTTTTTTATGAACAATTTTGCCACCTGTCTCAGTGGTGTGTATTCAACTCTCAACTGAAAAGGCTTGGGTTCAATCCCGGGCAAGTCAAGACACATTAGGGAAAGGTCTCCTTGTATTTTCTGCCCTTGTTCACTTAGTAAATAAGTATTTGGGTATTACTTATCCTTGTGGGCCACATCCTCAGGAAAGAGGACCAGAGGACTCCAGTGGAGGTAAGCTATTAGATTTGACTTGGGTTATGCTGGATTAATAACCCACTGGGGTTAATATGCTTCCTGCCAATTGGCCTGGTACATTCGATTCCGTCTCTCGTTTGGAGTTCGTCAGTTCGAACATACAGCGTTGAGTTGTAATATTTGTCTTTTGAGTTAATAGGAAGAATTTCTTATACTGAGGGAGGGGTGGGGATATTTGCAGTTTTGAACTGGTGTATCAGAACCCCTCTGGCAAGGCAGTGATGGAGTGAGTGATAGTAAAAGTGTTTCTTCTCTTTTGGGTCACCCTGCCTCAGTGGAAGATAGTTGGTGTGTTAATAAAAAAAATTAAGAATAATTTGTTATCTGGACTTTAACATGTGTGTGTGTATGAGCATTGCATGATGATGACAGTGTGGTAAATGAATGTGCATTATATTTCATCTTCCATTCTCTTTCAGGTGTATTTATTGATGTCAAAGAAGACATTATTATTGAAGATCCTGTCACAGAGCTCTCTCATCAGCTCCAGGACCTAATTAAAGAAGCCACAAGCTGCCAGGATAGAGATAAAACCTCATTATCTGTATTGCTTCCGACTCTCTCTCGAATTTCACACAAGATTGAAGAAATAATGAAGTTATCAGATTCTAAACTAAAACATATTAAATATTTATCCCTGGATGCAAGAAAATTCAATGCAAAACTGGTATCTTATCAGGTATGTATACTGATATAGGGTATACATAATTAATAATACAGTGGACCCCCGGTTTATGTTCACTTCCAAACTCGAACAATTATGTAAGTGTATTTTTGTAAGTGCTTTTGTAAGTGTATTTTTGGGGGTCTAAAAGGACTAATCTATTTTACATTATTCCTTATGGGAACAAATTCGTTTGGTAACGGCACTTGAACAGCATTCTGGAACGAATTAATAACGTAAACCGGGGGTCCACTGTACAATAATAATGTTTTGTAAAGGGATTCAGGGAAACTGGTTAGCGAACTTGAATCCTGGAGGTGGGAAGTACAATGCCTGCACTCTAAAGGAGGGGCTTGGGATATTTTCTTTTTAGAGTGACATCTAAACTGTCATATCTGTATACCTCTGGCAAGATAGTGATAGTGTGAATGAAAATAATAATAACTAAGTAGTAGGTTGGTAGACAGCAACCACCCAGGGAGGTACTACCGTCCTGCCAAGTGAGTGTAAAATGGAAACCTGTAATTGTTTTTCATGATTGTAGGATTGCTGGTGTCTTTTTTCTGTCTCATAAACATGCAAGATTTCAGGTACGTCTTGCTTCTTCTACTTACACTTAGGTAACACTACACATACATGTTCAAGCATATATATACACACCCCTCTGGGTTTTCTTCTATTTTCTTACTGGTTCTTGGTCTTGTTTATTTCCTCTTATCTCCATGGGGAAGTGGAACAGAATTCGTCCTCCATAAGCCATGCGTGTCATAAGAGGCGACTAATATGCCATGAGCAAGGGGCTAGTAACCCTTTCTCCTGTATAAATTACTAAATTTAAAAAGAAAAACTTTCATTTTTCTTTTTGGGCCACCCTGCCTCGGTGGGATACGGCCGGTTTGTTGAAAGAATAATAATAATAATAATTTTTATTTTATCATGATACGTACATGTTTGTACAAAGGAATATAACAGTTGGGTGTAAATGTCAAAAGCCCCTTTATATGAAGAGCATTTCGTGCAAACTTAAGACTAACTTAAATTGATTAGGCAATAACAGTGCAATAATTGTACATATGGTCATTAGGTGCGTTACAATGAATACAAGAAAATTGAATACTATTATGTTAGTTCATGCTATATGGCTTTAATAAGTTTGGTAGAGAAGAATTACAGTTTTGATTATTAACCTAAGGTGGACACAATGGAATGATTAACATTTGAAGGGATTACATATATAGAAAGTAAGTATATATTGATTATAATGTTTTAACTATGTTCGTGATATTGAGCAAATGCATGTATAGTTTTTACATATTTATTTATGATGGGCTAGGATAGGTTAAGGAGATAGTGTCTTCTAACCGTAGTTTTAAAAATGCTAGCTGAGCCAATGGTTCTGGAGATTTCTGGCAGAGAGTTCCAGATTTTAGGTCCTTTTATGTGCATTGAGTTTCTGAAAAGATTTAAACTGACACGGTGTCATAGAGATTTTTGTGTCTAGTATTGTGTCCATGGGTGAAAGTTTCTTTTTCAGGTGACTCTGGCTTGGTGGGAGACGACAGCCAGCATGTTAAAAAACTAAATAATAATAAGAAAGAGGAGTGAGTGGTGGAATGAAGAAGTAAAGGGTGTGATAAAAGAGAAAAAGGTAGCTTATGAGAGGTTTTTACAAAACAGAAGTGTTAGTAGAAGAGCAGAGTATATGGAGAGTAAAAGAAAGGTGAAGAGAGTGGTGAGAGAGTGCAAAAGAAGAGCGGATGAAAGAACGGGAGAGGCTCTGTCAAGAAATTTTGCTGAAAACAAGAAAATTTTTTGGAGTGAGATAAACAAGGTAAGAAAGCCTAGGGACGAATGGATTTCAGTTAAAAACAGAGTAGGGAGTTAGTAGATGGGGAGCTGGAGGTATTGGGTAGATGGCGGGAATATTTTGAGGAACTTTTAAATGTCGATGAAAAGAGGGAGGCGATAATTTCATGTACTGGCCAGGGAGGTACAACATCGTTTAGGAGTGAAGAAGAGCAGGATGTGAGTGTGGGGGAGGTGCGTGAGGCATTACGTAGAATGAAAGGGGTAAAGCAGCTGGAATTGACGGAATCATGACAGAAATGTTAAAAGCAGGGGGATATAGTGCTGGAGTGGTTGGTATTTTTGTTTAATAAATGTATGAAAGGGGAAGGTACCTAGGGATTGGCAGCGAGCATGTATAGTTCCTTTATATAAAGGGAAGGGGATAAAAGAGAGTGTAAAAATTATAGGGAATAAGTTTACTGAGTATACCAGGTAAAGTGTATGGCAGGGTTATTATTGAAAGAATTAGAGGTAAGACAGAGAGTAGGATTGCAGATGAGCAAGGAGGCTTTAGAGTGGGTAGGTGATGTGTAGATCAAGTGTTTACAGTGAAGCATATATGTGAACAGTATTTAGATAAAGGTAGAGAAGTTTTTATTGCATTTATGGATTTAGAAAAGGCATATGATAGAGTGGATAGGGAGCAATGTGGCAAATGTTGCAAGTGTATGGAATAGGTAGTAAGTTACTGAAGGCTGTAAAGAGTTTTTATGAGGATAGTGAGGCTCAGGTTAGGGTGTGTAGGAGAGGGAGATTACTTCCCGGTAAAAGTAGGTCTTAGACAGGGTTGTGTAATGTCACCATGGTTGTTTAATATATTTATAGATGGGGTTGTAAAAGAAGTAAATGCTAGGGTGTTGGGGAGAGGGGTGGGATTAAATTATGGAGAATTAAATGCAAAATGGGAGTTGACACAGTTACTTTTTGCTGATGATACTGTGCTTATGGGAGATTCTAAAGAAAAGTTGCAAAGGTTAGTGGACGAGTTTGGGAGAGTGTGTAAAGGTAGAAAGTTAAAAGTGAACATAGATAAGAGTAAGGTGATGAGGGTATCAAACGATTTAAATAAAGAAAAATTGGATATCACATTGGAGAGAGGGATTATGGAAGAAGTAAATGTTTTCAGATACAGTGGTACCTCGACTTACGATGGTCCCCAAACTCACCCTTTTATGTAAGTTTATTTTTTTAAATGCTTTTGTAAGTGTAATTTTGGGGGTCTAAAAGGACTAGTCTATTTTACAACATTTCTTAAGGAGATAAATTCGTTTGGTAATGGCACTTGAACAGCATTCTGGAATGAAAAAATATCATAAGTCGAGGTACCACTGTATTTGGGAGTTGATGTGTCAGCGGATGGGTTTATGAAGGATGAGGTTAACCATAAAATTGATGAAGGAAAAAAGGTGAGTGGTGCATTGAGGTATCTGTGGAGACAAAAAAACGTTATCCATGGAGGCAAAGAAGGGAATGTACGAAAGTATAGTGGTACCAACACTCTTATATGGGTGTGAAGCATGGGTTGCAAATGCTGCAGCAAGGAGGAGGCTGGAGGCAGTGGAGATGTCCTGTCTAAGGGCAATGTGTGGTGTAAATATTATGCAGAAAATTCGGAATGTGGAAATTAGGAGAAGGTGTGGAGTTACTAAAAGTATTTGTCAGAGGGCTGAAGAGGGGTTGTTGAGGTGGTTTGGTCATTTAGAGAGAATGGATCAAAGTAGAATGACTTGAGAGCGTATAAATCTGTAGGGAAGGAAGGCGGGGTAGGGGTCGTCCTAGAAAAGGTTGGAGGAAGGGGTAAAGGAGGTTTTGTGGGCGAGGGCTTGGACTTCCAGCAAGCATGTGTGAGCGTGTTAGATAGGAGTGAATGGAGACGAATGGTTTTGGGACATGACGATCTGTTGGAGTGTGAGCAGGGTAACATTGTGTGAAGGATTCAGGAAACCAGTTAATTGATTTAGTTGGACTTGAGTCCTGGAAATGGGAAGTACAATGCCTGCACTTTAAAGGAGGGGTCTGAGATAGTGACAGCTGGGAGGGACTTTTCTCAGCTGTCGTATCTGAGCTCCTCTGCAAAGACAGTGATTATGTATGAGTGTGGTGAAAGTGTTGAATGATGATGAAAGTTTTTTCTTTTTGGGGATTTTCTTTCTTTTTGGGTCACCCTGCCTCGGTGGGAGACGGCCGACTTGTTGAAAAAAAAAAAAAAAAATAATAATAATAATATTAATGTAAATATATGTCCACAGGTGATAGAAAAAATAATTGAAACTGTACAGAAATTGTGCATCACCTCAACCCCTGAGAAGAGTACGATGAAAAGGCGACCGGATTGTCTCTCTCAGTTTGTGTCACTAGTGTCTTCGAGCATCACCCTGCAGTGTGCATTCTTCACCCACCTGTTGCACACACTTAAGATTGGTCAACATGATGAGCTTCCTGATGAGCAAGTGAGTGACATTGTCAACTCTCCGATGATATTGATAATTAAGATGTACAGTACTGCCTTTTTAAATCTGCATACTTTTTCTCTTTTTTATTCCACTGGGCTGGTTATTTTAATATGGTATATGTAGTATTACATACTTTTTCTTTTTAGTAAATCTATACAGGAAAAGGGGTTACTAGCCCATTGTTCCCGGCATTTTAGTTGACTTTTACAACATGCATGGCTTACGGAGGAAAGATTCTTATTCCACTTCCCCATTGATATAAAAGGAAAAGAAATAAGAACAAGAACTATTAAGATAAAATCAAAGAAAACTCAGATGAGTGTGTATATGTATGTGTAGTGTGACCTAAGTGTAAGTAGAAGTAGCAAGACGTACCTGAAATCTTGCATGTTTATGAGACAGAAAAAAAACACCAGCAATCCTACCATTATGTAAAACAAATACAGGCTTTCGTTTTACACTCACTTGGCAGGACGGTAGTACCTTCCTGGGTGGTTGCTGTCTACCAACCTACTTGAGTCCTGGAAATGGGAATTACAATGCCTGCACTTTAAAGGAGGGGTCTGGGATAGTGACAGTTGGGGAGGGACTTATTCTCAGCTGTCGTATCTGAGCGCCTCTGCAAAGACAGTGATTATGTATGAGTGAGGTGAAAGTGTTGAATGATGATGAAAGTATTTTCTTTTTTGGGATTTTCTTTCTTTTTGGGTCACCCTGCCTCGGTGGGAGACGGCCAACTTGTTGAAAAAAAAGATTACACAGAATACAGCTGTATTCATACAGTGGTACCACTAATAACAGCCTTATGTAAGTATTAAGCTTTTATTAATTTTGGTCAACGATAGTCTATTTTATTATTTCTGGAGATAAATTAGTTGGTAAGGATGAACAGCATTTGGAATGAAATATGTGGTACCACTGTATTTTGATATCTTGATTGTAGTAGCAGTGTACACAAGAGACAGAAATTGGAGTGAATTGAGGCAGGAGGCAGCGGTGGCAGCTCCAGCAGCAGAGAGGGTGGAGGAGGAGGAGGAGTAGGGAAGGTGGTGGTGGTCATTGTTGAAGGACAAGAAAAGGAACACTGCAGGAGAGCTAAGGGACCCACAATACTCCACTTCTACTACTACTACTCCATTACTACAACTATTACTGCCTGGCTTGAATTAGATCATTTCATCAGCTGTGCATATGTTTAGTTTTGTGAATTAAGATATAAAAACTACAGTACTAAGAAATTCAGAAATTTTAGTCTAGCATAGTTTACAAAAATTCATTTTAAATTAAAATAGCTTCTTATTATATTTGATTAATGAGTATTGTTTAGTACTTAACTAACATCATTTTCCAATATTTCAGATTGAGTATCATGGAATAATTATGTCTGAGCTGTGGAAGATTGAAGGTCTTTTTCTTCCTGTCATCGATGCTTCTATACCAGAACAGAAGCCTCAGTCTTTCATCACATTCTACTTGAACAAGCTACAATTTAACTCCTATCAGGCTTGTATCTTTGCCTGTAGGTTAGTTTCACTAATGTTTTTGTTTTTCAATGCACTGGCCGTCTCCCACATAACTTACAGAAGAAAGATTCTTTTCCACTTCTCCATGGAGAACTAAAAATAATATGTTTTTGAAATTGCATAAGGAGCACTGTGGGCTGACTTTGCAGCCCTGCATATATACCAACAGTGTCCAAATGTGTGTATAAAGTCGGTACAATCCTGGACTTGCAAATGCAAAGACTTTGACTCTGTCTCCAGTTGTTGCACATCATATCTTCATAATATGGTGACATTGAGTCCTGGAAATGGGAAGTACAATGCCTGCACTTTAAAGGAGGGGTCTGGGATAGTGACAGCTGGGAGGGACAATTCTCAGCTGTCATATCTGAGCTCCTCTGCAAAGACAGTGATTATGTATGAGTGTGGTGAAAGTGTTGAATGATGATGAAAGTATTTTCTTTTTGGGGATTTTCTTTCTTTTTGGGTCACCCTGCCTCGGTGGGAGATGGCCGACTTGTTGAAAAAAAAAAAAAAATGTAAGCATGCCTCTGGCATGCTTACATTACAGTTATAAAGCTGCAACATTAACACCCCTCCTTCAGAGTGCCGGCACTGTACTTCCCATCTCCAGGACTCAAGTCCGGCCTGCCTGTTTCCCTAAATCCCTTCATAAATGTTACCTTGCTTACACTCTAACAGCACGTCAAGTCCTAAAAACCATTTGTCTCCATTTGCTCCTATCTAACACGCTCACGCACGCTTTCTGGAAGTCCAAGCCCCTCGCACACAAAACCTCCTTTACTCACTCCCTCCAACCTTTCCTAGGCCGACCCCTACCCCGCCTTCCCTCCACTACAGATTTATACACTCTCAAAGTCATTCTAATTTGCTCCATCCTCTCTACATGTCCAAACCATCTCAATAACCCTTCCTCAGCCCTCTGGATAATAGTACGTATTGGTAATCCCACACCTCCTCCTAATCTCCAAACTATGGATTCTCTGCATTATATTCACACCACACATTGCCCTCAGACATGACATCTCCACTGCCTCCAGTCTTCTCCTTGTTGCAACATTCACAACCCATGTCTCACACCCCTATAAGAGCGTTGGTATAACTATACTCTCATACATTCTCTCTTTGCTTTCATAGATAAAGTTCTTTGTCTCCACAAACTCCTCAGTGCATCACTCACCTTTTTACCCTCGTCAATTCTATGATTTACCTCATCTTTCATAGACCCATCCGCTGACACGTCCACTCCTAAATATCTGAATACATTCACCTCTGCCATACTCTCTCCCTCCAATCTGATATCCAATCTTCCATTACCTAATTTTTTTGTTATCCTCATCACCTTACTCTTTCCTATATGTATTCACTTTTAATTTCCTTCTTTTACATACCCTACCAAACTCATCAACCAACCTCAGTTTATTAACAGACAAAATAGTCTGTGTTAACTTTTGACAGATCACTCACAGCTTAAGAACAGAACTGGCTGTAGAAGTTTATTGAAAAATGTGCTAACTGGATTTACTAGACCCTTAAGCTATTCTTCGGTATACAGGTGCTCCTCAACTTATGATGGTTTGACTTTCGATATTTTGACTTTGCGATGGTGCAGTAGCAATTACTTTGGAGATGAAGGCAGCAAGTCCGTAACTTGTATTCATTTAGTTACATTAATTATTTGTTGATTTACTTATTCAGTGACAGTAGTTATTTATTTACTTATTTAGCATATCATTCAAATTACAATATTTTCAACTAAAATGGATTTGTCGTTATGAAACCCCATCGTAAGTCAAGGAACACCTGTACTTGTCTTATCAACTTACCTGAAGCTTGATTGTATAAATATTAGTACATTTTTTTTTAACACAATAGCTGTCTCCCACCAAGGCAGGGTGACCAGAAGAAAAGGAAAACGTAAAGTTTTTCTTTGTTTTTACATTTAGTAACTTACACAGGAGAAGGGGTTAATACTAGTCCTGTCTGTATTAAAAAATATCAGTATTTTAAACCCTTAAGTGATATAGTAACCAATGCACATTTCTACACTTGTTCTTGCAGTATTCTGAATACTTGGCTGCAGTGGTCCATAGTGACTGAAGATGAAGCACCTCTGCTGCCCTCTCTTCCAGCTGAACTTCTTAATCTGTACTGTTGCATTGCCCCAAGGCTGGCCCTTATCAGCAGCCACCAAGGTAATGCACATTGAAAACTTTTATGCTTTTTTTTTCCATGTTGAATGTTCTTTATAAGCCCATGGAGGCTTTACCACATACCCTACCAAATTCATCCACCAACCTCTGCAACCTCTCTTCAGAATCTCCCAAAAGCACAGTGTCATCATCAAAGAGAAACTGTGACAACTCCCATTTTGTGTTAGATTCTCTATCTTTTAACCCCAAACCTCTTGCCAACACCCGAGCAACCCCATCTATAAATTTATTGAACAACCATAGTGACATCACACATCCTTGTCTAAGGCCTACTTTTACTGGGAAATAATCTCCCTCTCTCCTACATACTCTAACCTGAGCTTCACTATCCTCGTAAAAACTCTTCACTGCTTTCAGTAACCTACCTTGTATTCCATACATTTGCAACATCTGCCACATTGGCCCCTATCCACCCTGTCATATGCCTTTTCCAAGTCCATAAATGCCACAAAAACCTCTTTACCCTTATCTTAATACTGTTCACCTATATGTTTCACTGTAAACACTTTCTACACACTCCCTACTTTTCCTAATGCTTCCTTGTTCTTCTGCTATCCTACTTTCCATCTTACTTTTAATTCTTTCAATAATAACTCTATCATACACTTTACCAGGTATACTCAACAGACTTATTCCCCTATAATTTTTGCACTCTCTTTTGTCCCCTTTGCTTTTATACAAAGGAACTATGCATGCTCTCTGCCAATCCCTAGGTACCTCATCCTCTTCCATACATTTATTAAATAAAAGTGCCAACCACTCCAAAACTATATTCCCACCTGCTTTTAACATTTCTATCTTTATCCCATCAATCCCAGCTGCCTTACCCGGTGCCTCATGAACTTTCTTCTCACTCACAACTGGCTCTTCCTCACTCCTACAAGATGTTATTCCTTCTTGCCCTATACACGAAATCACAGCTTCCCTATCTTCATCAACATTTAACAATTCCTCAAAATATTCCCTCTATCTTCCCAATACCTCTAACTCTCCATTTAGTAACTCTCCTCTCCTATTTTTAACTATCAAATCCACTCGTTCCCTAGGATTCCTCAACTTATTAATCTCACTTCAAAACTTTTTCTTTTTTTCAACAAAATTTGTTGATAACATCTCACCCACTCTCTCATTTGCTCTCTTTTTACATTGCTTCACCACTCTCTTAACCTCTCCATATACTCCTTCCTCCTTGCATCACTACTACTTTGTAAAAACCTCTCATGTGCTAACTTTTTCTAACTTACTACTCTCTTTATGTCATCATTCCACCAATCACTCTTCTTTCCTCTTGCACCCACTTTCCTGTAACTACAAACTTCTGCTGAACACACTAACACTATATTCTTAAACCTACCCCATACATCTTTGACCCCATTGCCTATACTCTCACTAGCCCATCTATCCTCCAATAGTTGTTTATTTCTTACCCTAACTGCCTCCTCCTTTAGTTTATAAACCTTCACCTCTCTCTTACTTGCTGCTTCTATTTTCCTTGTATCCCATTTACCTTTTACTCTCACTGTAGCTACAACTAAAAAGTGATCTGATATATCTGTGGCCCCTCTATAAACATGTACATCCTGAAGTCTACCCAGCAGTCTTTTATCTGCCAATACGTAGTCCAACAAACTACTGTCATTACCCCATACGTCATATCATGTACTTATTTATCCTCTTTTTCTTAAAATATGTATTACCTATGACCAAACCCCTTTCTATACAAAGTTCAATCAAAAGGCCCCCATTTTCATTTACACATGTTATTGTTTTATAATGTAGTTTTATGCTGTTTACTTATGTGAATCCCACCGTGTGGAATAAATATTTTTATTTTTATTTGCTAAACATGTAAATTATTTGGCTAGCCAGACTTGAGTCATGGAGGTGGGAAGTACAGTGCCTGCACTCTGAAGGAGGGATGGGGATATTTGTAGTTTTGAACTGTAGTGTTGGCACCCCTCTGGGAAGAAAGTCGTGGAGTGAATGATAGCAAAAATGTTTCTTCTTTTTAGGTCACCCTACCTCAGTTGAAAAAAAAGTAAATTATTTTGACAAAATTCTCAAGTTTTAAAATACTTGCATACATGGGAAGAATCTGGAAAATACTTAACAAGAACCACTGCTTCAAGTCACTCTTCAGGGGCAACAAGTTATCAGACATAGACTAAATCAATAAAAAATAAAAGAAGATAAAAATTGAGCATATCTCAGGGTTATTTTCTTTATTATTTTATGTCATAGGTAAAAGACTCGTTTGAACAGTTCTAGACATTTATCACGGAAAATATTTCTCTAATAATTG
Source organism: Cherax destructor (assembly GCA_009830355.1). Taxonomy (NCBI): domain Eukaryota; kingdom Metazoa; phylum Arthropoda; class Malacostraca; order Decapoda; family Parastacidae; genus Cherax; species Cherax destructor. The sequence continues at coordinate 1,129,774 of WNWK01000028.1, forward strand.
TCTTGATCAGTGCATGTGTGTCATTTACCTACCATTATTTTTTTATACAAAATCTTTGTTATTATTACCAGATTGTAATCACTGATTTTATTTAATAATTTTTATATCCTATTTAGATGAGAGAGAAAGAACAGTGGCCGATGTGTATTTGTGTCTTGAAGGCTGTGATGTACCCAGGTGTTCTGAATTTTACTTCCAGCAGACAGCTTCTTGCATACAACGACACAAGGTATGTCCAGAAGATTGCTGTTAGATATTGGTGTTTCATCCTGAATATTTAAGATTGCTCTTCTTCTTTGGGTAAACTCTTAGCAGACAGAGGATGATCCACCACCAGTCCTTTCACACAATGACAACCCTTGGGTTTACCATTTCATATAAGTTTGGAATAAATCACGATTGGTAGTGCTCTCAATTCACACACTGAGGTCTGGGGGGTCGATCCCCAGTAGGGGTAGAAACATTAGGGTGTGTTTCCTTAAGACACGTGCTGTCCCTGTTCACCTAGCAGTAAAATAGGTATCTGGGTGTTATTGTCTGGTGTGGGTCACATCCTGGGGACAAAATTAATTTAATTTGCCTGAAATCATCTGCATAACAAGGGGCTTTCTATATAGTAGTACATATGTCATTAGTGTCAGCTGTGGTCTGTATAAGTTGTATCATGTAGAAATAAAGATTATTTATTTATGGTTGCAAATACGTACAAAATAACAGTGAAAATAAGAACACCTGAGCTCTTTCATGTACTTACACACATATCTGAAGATGTGTGTAAACACACGAAAGCACTCGGGTGTTTTCCCTATTTTCACTGTGGTATTTTTATATTCAGATTGTCATCATTATGTTTATGGTGCTTTGACTGCCACATTAATTAACAATTAAAAATGCTCTCTGTACATTAGATCATCATCTTATTGATATACTGTAAGAATATTTAGTTTTATATTATTGAAAGACTGAATAATGTGGGTGAACAATATTGATGGATATTATTGTGATATTTCAACACTCACTGAACAATGAACTGTACAGCCAGTGCAAGGGTAGAAACACTGAATGTGTTTCCTTACACTGGTTGCTACCCCTTCCTTAGCTCTAACTCTCTCAGATACTCCTGACTTAATCCCATTTATTTCTGCCCACTGAAACTCGCCTACCCCCTTCAGCTTTGGTTCACTTAGAGCCAGGACATCCAACTTCTTTTCATTCATAACATCAGTAATCATCGCTTTCTTATCATCCACACTACATCCACGCACATTCAAGCATCCCAGTTTTATAAAGTTTTTCTTCTTCTCTTTTTTAGTAATGTATACAGGAGAAGGGGTTACTAGCCCATTGCTCCTGGTATTTTAGTCGCCTCATACAACACGCATGGCTTACGGAGGAAATATTCTTTTCCACTTCCCCATGGAGAATAGAGGAAATAAAGGAAAACAAGAGCTAATAAGAAAAAGAAGAAAAACCTAGATGTTTGTATATGCATGTGCATGCCTGTGTAGTGTGACCTAAGTGTAAGTAGAAGTAGCAAGATATACCTGTTATCCAGCGTGTTTATGAGACAGAAAAAAGACACCAGCAATCCTACCATCATGTAAAACAGTTACAGGTTTCTGTTTCACACTCACTTGGCAGGATGGTAGTACCTCCCTGGGTGGTTGCTGTCTACCAACATACTACCCATATTATTATTATATTATTATTATTCAAATCCGCACAGTTCAAAATATATATAGTTTTTGCACGTGATCTGAAGAGTTTTGGGGAAAAAAACTAGCATTAATTAATTTTGCACTAAATGCAAAGCTCGCACTCTTTGAACTCGCACTAATCGAGACCTGGCTGTTTTGACGAAAATGTAATGAAGATTTTTATAACACTTGAATAATAAACTTGCTCTATCAAGAAGTGGACATACAAATATGGATCAGCAATTGCAAAACAAACTCTTCCACTTGTACCTGTGTTACTTTATTTTACATTTTGTTTACTGTATTTTTTTCTACTCACCAGCCATATTCCACCAAGGCAGGGTGACCTAAAAAATAAAACTACTAACCCCCTTCTCCTGTATAAATTACTAAATTTAAAAAAAAAACTTTAGTTTTTATAAAGTAGAACGGGTTACTAGCCCCTTATTCCCAGTATTTTAGTCACCTCTTATGACACGCATGGCTTATGGAGGAAGAATTCTTTTCCACTTCCCCATGAAATATTTTCTGTGTGTTTAGATAAATATTTGTAGTCAAGACAGCTATTAAATGAATAATGGTGAAGGTGTTTCCTTCTTTGGGTCACCTTACTGTGGTAGGCAATAGCCACTGCAGTAGAATTTTTTGTTTTTCCTGCAAGTAGATTTGAGTGGGATGTTGTACTTGAGTATTTAAATTAGTATATCTGTGCATGTTTAAAAGACAGCTAGGGATTGATTGATGGTGAGTGCATTTTCTTCTTTGAGTCACCTTACCTATGTGGGAAGCAGCTTTTGTGTTGAAGAAAACTGTTTGCAAAAAAGCATTGTTTTGTATCATTTTCCCATGAAGTGTATAGACATCACAGTTTGAATAACCCTCTAAATTGTGATACTTCATCCATATTTGGTAAAACGTATTCTAATTATTTTATATTTTACCAGATTCCTCTTGAGAAATGGATTGCTTTTGAGCTGCAAGCCACATGGGCGGAAACTTCTATAGATGTGCGACAGGCTTACCTCAAGTGCAGAGTGCTCAAGGATTTTGTGTCTGCAGACGAAGACGTTGGTGCAGACAACACAGTTGAGATGATCACCACAAGTGATGACGCTTCTCTCTCTCTCACTCAAATAATAATAGAAATGGTCTTTACTTTTCTAAAACTTGGTCTGAAGAAGGTAACTGTATTTTTCATTCAGTGTTTATGGAGATAAAATGATACAAGAAATGTTTTGGGTAATATCATTAACTCAGTATTACCTATAACATCTATTATAATTTATTTACAGTTCCTTTTTTAATATTGGAAAATCGGGCTGTTTCTTTTTCAGTATTAAAAAATTGAGCCGTTTCAGAAATATTTACACAGGAAATATACTGTAATTGCTTTTTAATATCTCAATTTAAAATTATATCAGTGCACCATGCAGAAACAAGTGAAGGTATATACAGAGAAACACCACGTTCAGCAGGATTCAAACCCACGTTTGGAAGGTGGCATAATTCTCTACGAGATACCTTGGACCACTCAGCCGCATGCTGAGTGGTCAAAGGCTGACATCACAGTTCATATGACCCTCCAAATTGTAACATCCTCACTCCTCCTTTAGAATTCAGACACTAATAGTTTATTTAAAAACTGTTCACATTTTCACAAATTACAATGAAAATCATAATTGTTGTTTGTCGAATATTAATTTACAAGATACAAATTTACAAGATACATATTTTTAAAAGATTCTAGCTGATATTTTTTTTAATTCTAGGAAAACTCCAGTGAAATATTGCTGCTCATACAATCACTTGCGCAGCATAATCTCGACCCCAGTATCTGTCTTCTTGAGGAATGGTATAAACGTCAAACAGAAAGAACCATCAGTGATATTTCAGTTTTGTCTTTCATGAGGTGAGTATAGCAAGGAAGGCATGCTCTTCTGCTTCACTCTGTTTCAGTGATTTTTTTACATAGTTGAATTAACAAATAGAGGGTAAGAGAATAAAGTAATGCATCATAGAACATGACATGCTGTTCTTAATCTGTCAGTATTTGCCGCTGCCTGCCACCAGCACTCTTCTTGAGAGGGGAACGGCTTCTTCATCTCTCAGTAGTCCTCAAAAGCCTCGTGGACCAGCTTCAGGCAAGTGATGATTGTATTTTATCATTTTGACTTAATTAACAAAATGGGATTAATGTGTAGTTATGGAGACAGGCATCACATCTTAGCAGTTGAGTGCCAGTGGTGAGGAGAGCCAGGTGTTCTACCACAGTGGAAAAGAGACTCAGATGCAGTGTATTGCAGTCTTTTATTGATGATGTTTTACCCACACACTGGTCTGTGTCAAGTCACGAACGTGCGATTTCATCTAGTCACATCAGTTTGTAACTTGATAAAGCTCACTGTGTGGGGGAAACATCATCAGTAATGGATTACATTATAGTACAACTATGACTTATTTTTTGCAGTGTTGGTAATTTATACCATTTACTCTGCCACAGACAATCTATGACCTTGAATCAGCGACAACTTTTTTAAGCAGTGGCATAGCTTTAAGGATATGGTGACCCAATCAATGCCTTATTAAGACTCACATTAGGGGAGTTTTCCTTATATATAAACTAACAATGGTACATACTGGAGGAATTAAAGGAGACCGATTTCTCTTGGTTAGTTGTCTATCTTTCAGACCCACTCAATCAATGAAGTACTCTGTATCAAGCCATAATACTATCTTCAAGATCGTGCATAAAGAATGAAAAGGCAAAATACCATTACTAGAACAGTACACAAATAACCTGCATATATTACAAAGAAACTTATGATGATGTTTCCGTCCAATTTGGTCCATTAACTAGACACACTGGTATTTAATGGTGTGACTAGTTAATGGTCCGAGTCAGACCAAAACGTCGTCATAAGTTTGTTTCTCCTATGTGTGGGTTATATGTTTATTCAAGATGGTGCTTTGGTGCTGGTGAAGGACTCTCTAGCCTTGTAATTAGTTACTCTCCATTTCCTTGAATTAAACCTAATCATCTCTCATTCTCTAGATGCTATGTGATGCCTTAATCAGTTCTTAGTAGTGAATCCATTTATCATTTAAAGCACTCATCACTCTGTACTTCCTCTCTAGCACCTTCCTTCCCATTGTCTCTCTTCCCCCTCTAATTCCTCCCATCCTCATCACCTTCTCCACGTCATTGTGTATCCGAGAGATGTGAATTTTTTTTAAATGCCAGACAATCTACTAATGCATGTACAGTGGTACCTCGGTTAACGATATTTTTTCGTTTCAGAATGCTGTTCAAGTGCCATTACCAAATGAATTTATCCCCATAAGGAATAATGTAAAATAGACTAGTCCTTTTAGACCCCCAAAAATACACTTAAAAAAGCATTTAAAAAAATAAACTTACATAAAAGGGCGAGTTTGGGGACCATCGTTAACCGAGGTACCACTGTATATAGGGACACAACCATGACAAAGAATGTTTATGGTAATAATATTAATTTTTTTTAATTGACAGGTCAGTTATTTGATTCTTTTGTGCATGTTGTAAGTTACTCTTTGTTAAAGCCATAATTGTAGAAATTACAGTCCCCATTTAGCAAGTTTGTATTGTGTGTTCCTCTGTATTACTTTGATAAAACTTTCACTCTAGTGAGAGGTTATCTGATAAATGTTCGTTTTGTTAATTGTATCTACTTTACCCCTGGGATTTATTAATCAGTATTCTTTTGCATTGCAACTTATCATTGTCAGGTTGTTACACTCGTGTCTTCCGTCTGGGAGGTCGAGGGTTAGGTAAGTCTCAGAAGTAGAGTTGAATCTTTTTTGTTACTACTTATGTACTTGCAGCCAGAAGTAACAGCCTGGTTGATCAGGCCCTGATCCACCAGGAGATCTGGTCAGGGACTGGGCTGCTGGGGCGTTGACCCCCGAAACACCCTCCAGATAGACTTCAGTCTAAAATTATTGAAAAAATTATTTCATTCATAATAGTTACCTTTATTTCCCTCCAAATTTTAATGTCAGTATTTTGTCTTGGCATGAGATGTCTTAAACGTCATTTGAGTTGCAAAAGCTACCCTGTGTGAGTTTCCTTGCTCTTTGTTTGCAGGCTGCCAGCCAAGATTTACAATTAAATTTGTGTGATACTGTATTCCTGTACTCATCATTACTGAGTGCTGCTGCAAGTCCTGTGGCGAAGAACCTTCAAGTGCAGCAGTGTCTTATGCCTCTCAGGACAGCTATCGTGGTAACTGATTTAGTTTTATCTTACTCTTCTTCTACATTAATTCTTAAACTATTTACCATGCAGATCTGTGACTTGTTACAAAAAATCACATAAATTATACAAGAAAACTGAACACAGATTCAGTTGCAGTATTTCTTTAGACAATAGTTTAGGGGTTGAAGCATAACATTATTTATTCAAGTTTTATATCTACCACAGGAATAACCTATCATGGATGATAAGCCTTTAATTGGCTTGAGTTATCTAGCCAAGAGAAAGTCTGTGTTCAATTGGTCATTGTTCCAATTAATGGTCAGCCCACGTGGTGATTAACCTGACAGAGCAGTGCGCACATTGTCCATAGCATACACTATTGGTTTTCTTCTATTATTTTTTTCCTCTGGTATTTTTCTTAGGAAATAAATCAGTATGAAGGATGCTATGCTATAGCTAATGTTTATTAACAGTTACCTAATTTCATATTTTTTTTCAGTTCCATTGGGAATCACTCAGCAGTTTCTTCAAGAATCATAGTACCATCATCATAAGCACAGCTGTTTAGAGACTTTGTGGAATACATTGAAAACACTAAGCTTGAAAACTATCACTTCTCTCACTCCAGAAGAAGCTGGCATCAGACTCTTAGCACTGACTCTACGCACTTCAGTCAGCGAGTCAGAAATAAAAGCCATGGTGTCCGTTGCTGGGGGTCCAGTGTATGTTAAATGGCTCTTGGCTCATATAGGCTTGCAGCAAATGAGAGGCAGCTTTCCATTTTTTCCAGATGATAAAAAGACATTTCTGGACATGCCAATTCAAAGTAAGAGAATAATTTCATTCTGCCAGGAAGAACTTTATAAAATTTTAGCTGTATCAGAGCCAGCAAAACTCGTCAGGGAAATTTTTCCACACATGACAGACACACATCTAGCATTAAAATCTATCCCCACTGCTTGTGTCCTTGTTCTTCTTTACAACAGCAGTAATAATATGCCAAATTATGGAGAGACTGATATAAAAAATAGCAAAAAGGTATTGAACCAATTTGACCTTCTCTTACATTGTCATTTTTTTCTCAGTCGCTTGTTTGATTATGAGGGAGGTTTGAATGACTACTCTGAGCTGGTGAACAAATCATTATCTAGAAGATGGGTAGAAAATGTAGAGTCACAGAATCTAGAATATTTGGCAACTCTAAACTGTAAAATATTCTCACAATTATCAAAAATATCTCCTAAAATATTAATTAAATTATCAAAGAATACATTTTCTAAATGTGACAGTGAACTAAAAGCCGCAATAAAATTTAAATTGCAAGTGTAAATAATTCTGAAAACTTTAAATTCTATGTGCAAAATTGAATAAATTTTTCATTCATATACATACTGTAGTTTAAATATATCAATTCAGGCTTATTTTTTAAGGCTGACATATTTTACTCACACTGCTTTGTTCTAAATAATTCAGTTTAAGACTTAGATGAATCTACCTGGAGTCTACCTGGAGAGAATTCCAGGGGTCAACGCCCCCGCGGCCCGGTCCGTGACCAGGCCTCTTGTTGGACCAGAGCCTGATCAACCAGGCTGTTACTGCTGGCCGCACGCAGTCCAACGTACGAACCACAGCCCGGCTGATCAGGTACCGACTTGAGGTGCCTGTCCAGTGCCTGCTTGAAGACAGCCAGGGGCTTGTTGGTAATCCCCCTGATGTATGCTGGGAGGCAGTTGAACAATCTTGGGCCCCTCACACTTATTGTGTTGTCCCTCAACGTGCTAGTGGCACCCCTGCTCTTCATTGGGGGAATGTTACATCGCCTGCCGAGTCTTTTGCTTTCGTAGGGAGTGATTTTTGTGTGCAAGTTTGGTACTAAGCCCTCGAGAATTTTCCATGTGTATATAATAATGTATCTCTCCCGCCTGCGTTCTAGAGAGTACAGGTTTAGGAACTTCAAGCGTTCCCAGTAGTTGAGGTGCTTTATATCTAAAATATTGATATGGATGATGAAAGCAAACAGTATTAGCTTAATTAGAAGTTTCTTGTATTAATATGTGTAGTGGAAAATCACAGAAGTGTGCACCTCTGTGTATATACACTGAAAGATACAGATCTCTGTGTATGCTCATATTTACTGTATTTTTCTGGCTTATGAGGCAGGCTTTTTTTTTTCCCACAAAGTCTGATAATCAGCCTGTGCCTTATATGGTTAAGAATAGGCTTAGGGTTACACTGAGTTTTTTTTACAAACTTTGTGTTACAACTGCTTGGAAACATGATCGTGCACCTTTGCCAGAAAATACTGTATATGTTTCGAGTATAAGTCTTAAATAAGTTAAAGTATTCTTGACTTGTATACTGGAGAAAGAACTTTAATGACCCTCGTGTAGTCAGTCGGCTTTAAACCTGACAAATTGACTGTAGTACATACTTGTGGCAGAATCGTAAGCTGAACTTCCCTTCAATGGTGGTGAAGGGCTCTTGATCCAAGAAAGTGAACCCTCTCCTTTCTTTGATTGAACCTATTACCTCCCATTTCCAAAATGCTGCACAACTCCAGTGGGTGTAGTGCATTTCCAGGAATAATTATGACTTAGATATTACAGTATTGTTAATGATAGTGAAACACTAGATATTACATAGTAAATTTATTTTATCAGGCAAATATAGATTTAAATAGGAAATATGTACAAATGTAATTATGAAAACTTTCAATTTAGGTACTTTCCAGGCAGGGGGAAGTTACCTGGATACTGAAGAACTCGCAAGCCAAGGAATTTCAGCTTCCCTCCCCTACCTCAGATCAAACCTGGTTACCTCCCATTCCCCAGGTGGTGCATGAGTTTAATGCTTCTCCATGATTGGTAATTTTTGCACCCATCTGTGAGGATATTACCCCCTGTGTGTAATGTGCAGAGTTAGGTCAGTAGATATATCATCCTGAAAGGGCAAAAACTTGCCAATCATGGCTTTATTTAGTGGTAAATCTTAATATGCAAGATATCATTTTTCAAAATAACTTTATTTATGACTCGTTCCTCCTTTGTACAAGTCTTCTTCAGTTGAGTAGAGGTGACTGAAATACTAGAGATAGTTGAAGATGAGATCGAGGCATTCAGTCCCTCATCCTTCATAGAAGCTATTTCGTTGCACAGCATTGATCTTTCTGAGGTAGAAGCACATTGATGGAGCAACACACTGGACAAAAAGTGAAATGCAGCAGTTGGAGGTGGTGTTACAGGAGGCAGTGCCAACTACCAGACCTACTGGCCCATGCTAGGCAGATACTTCTGAAGTTCAATGCTTCACACACAACTTGTAGAGTGATATAGTTGTATTAAACACTGAGGTATCTTGCTGCATAGGACATTTTCCACAACTTAATGGCATGTGTGTAAAAAGGGTTGTATTTGAGAAGGTCCTGCCTTCTTTGACACTGTCTCCAGCTGCTTTATCTCACTTCTGGTCCATTGTGTGTTGCTCTGCCATTATGGAACTGATCTCCCCAAAAGTACTTATTCATTTTTAATCAAGGCCAAGGGACTGAACACCTCAGTTTCAGTCTCCCATATTTTAGTCATTTGTTTTACTGAGTCTTTTATACAGGGAAAATGTTTCAGAAATAAAGGAACTTAAGTGTTGCGCATAGGTTATATCCGTTTACTTAATATTTTTTTGTAAATTAGCAAAAAATCTACAATTTTTTAAAATCATGCTAAATCCTTCTACCTTCTAGAGCATTGCCTTGATTCTGAAGGGCTCTTGATCTAAGGAACAGGAGGTACTTCCCTTAATCAAACCTGATTATCTCCCTTTCCCCAGGCTCTGTGTAGCTTGCACATAAAGTATTTTATGATTATGCTATCAAAAGTTAGCAAAATATAACCTATATTACATGTTAGTGAGTTAATGAAGTTTGAAAAATTTAGGATATTGGTGCAGTTCAGTTTTTGTGTGCACTGTATATTAAACCTCAGAAATGCTGCTATGTACACAATACGTTCAGCTTCCAATTTTTTTTAAAGAATTGAGTTATTCAGCAAATTGCTTGCTCATTACATCATATGTACTAAGCAAGGTGGGCTGTCTTTATGCAGGTAGAAGGCTCTTGATCTAAGGAATTACAGCTATCCTTTCCTTGGATCAAACCTGATTACTTCCCAAGGTGCTGTCTGATCCTTGTGGGTTTAGCACATTTCAGTGAATACAATATGAACATGTTATATACATATTTTAACAAAATTATATTATAATAGATATAGTTTATCAGTACTGCCAGCCTTGTGGTTGGTGGCGGAGGTTGTGGTGGCTGGAGTACCAGAGCAGGAACAACGTAATTTTGATACTGCTCCACTTTTGTCTTTAAGTTGGTCACTTTGAGAACACATCCTTTGTCTCTCACAGGAAGCTTGCATACAAGGGACTCCTGCTAAGGGCTTGCTTATAGAACATGAGCAATTGTCTGCAATCTTATTTCCAGATGTTATATATGATACAGTTGAGAATGATCTCCTCCTAGGAATTGTATTTTTACACTTATCACAGAAGAGAGTGGAAGTCTCACATGCTTGACACTTATCACTAGACAGGAAGGAAAGGGAAGTGCCTTCAAATTCTGTTGGTGGTGGGATTTTTGCACAGCACGTGTGTGAGTCTGTGTAACACGTGCCTGCCAGAGGGGTAGCGTTTACACATGCTGAGGAAATTAATCTCCGAGGGGAATATTCTCTCTTTTGCACAGCTTTACCTGTCTCGTCCTCAAGATTATTAACATTTATTTTGGGGTCACGGGTTCGTGGGAGCGTATTACATTTTCTATATATTAGATCGGATTGAATCCCTGTATCATAATTTGCTGCCCCAGTATTCGTTTGGAATTCACATGAATTTTCTTTTGATTTGTTGGATGGTGAGGTACACTTTTTGTCATTTCCCCTTGCACTGAATGAGGGTAATGGATTACCGTAACTATCGGACACTGGGGCAGCGGATTTATGAGTGCTGCATTGGGCTGCTGAGTGAGAGTCTTGCTGTCCAGTAAGACAGTTCAGTAATTCAGCAACATCTTGAAAACCTCCAAGAAATTGCACTTCCTCAACTTCTTCAACACCTGCAAAATTTGAAAGATGAAGTCAGACAGAAAAGTGAAGGTCGATAATAGTCTTGCATTCAGAGTGCTGCACTAAAATGACATACAGTGGTAAAGGCTAATTTAAGTGATTGACTATGACATCTCACGAGCATAGCTTAGTGTTAACTCCAAGACCTCACAAAACAAGGTAATGGCCCAATCCCCTCCACTGAATGAGCCCTATGGGGGTTAGCGCTTCCCCATGAGTACTGTACGACCCATATGGGTTTAGCTCTTTTCAAATACGTACAGTATAATAATTCCCCATAAATATAATTATAAAAATATCCATAAATAATGTAAGTATTAAAAGAAGGTGTTAGGGGTTGTTAAGCTTGAAAGGTTATATTACCGAGGCTAAGCCAAGCAGTGTGGCTTATTTACATTGGGATACTTCCAGTCCCCCTGAATGCATCCCTCAGCCATTGTACTAATTATCTGGTAACTATTTACTGTTAGGGTATGAGGGGCAGGAGGTGTAAGGAGACATGCCATAAGTGTCATCCTACCTGGGTTCTTTTGGATGTAAACTGAATGCTCGGCCACTGAACTATGAGTAATTACAGTGGACCCCCGAGTTTCGTAAACCCCGGAAATCGTACATTTATGTAAGTGTAATATTGTAAGTGCTTATGGAAAAGTATTTTTGGGGGTCTGAAATAGACTAACCTACGTGACATTTTTTCTTAAGGGGGTAAATTCGTTCGGTAATGGCACTTTAGCAGACTTCAGGAGTGAAGTTTTTACGAAACTCGGGGGTCCACTGTATTAGGTTACGCTGTTGAAGTGCGAGTAAGGTAACATTTATGATGGGAGTCAGTGTATTAGTAGTGACCAGGGACAGATGTACTATGAAGCTTAAGCTTCAGGGCCCCTAATTTTGAAAGGGCCCTAGAAGGGTCTGTATGAGAAGGGTTTGCAAAGGGGCCCTCATAACAGTTCAGGCTTCAGGGCCCCCAAGAATGTAGATCTGCCACTTGTAGTGATAACTATGTAGCACTGTCACTTGGATCACTCACTGCTTACAGCCATTTAAAAAATAATCAATAAGCAAAAGCAGCAAGCATAAATACTATCATACTAAATTAAAATAGACAGTATTAGCTGAAAACTCCATTAAATTAGTTTAGCGCTTCTATTTGATTATAATAATAATAATAATCCATTAAATTAGTAATATCAAAAGCCTCCCCTAAAAGTTCTGAGGCCTTTACAGTCACCTCAGTAATTATAAAAAATATAACAAAGGCAGAAATGCCTAAGCCAAGGGCAAACTGCTAAAATATAATTCACAGTTAATGGCAAGTCACAAGGTAAACAAGTGAGTGCGGTTCCACATGAGGTGAGGGGAAGAGGATTCAGGAAAACCAGATAGGGGAACTTGAGTTGGGAAATATAATGCCTGTGCTCTAAAGGAGATAGGATGTTGCAGTTCAGAGGGCCATCCAAACTGTGATGTCAACATGCTCATTGGGAGACAGTGATTGAATGAATGATGGTGAATGCACTTCTTTTTTCCTTTGGGTCATCCTACCTCAGTGAGAGACTGCCGATGTGTTAAAAGAAGACGCACCTGAGCAGCAAGATGAGAGAGACCCAGGAGAACTTCCATCACCTTCGTAAGCATAGTAGCGAAGGTCATCCAGGGAGGGTAGGTGAGGGCAGCCACAACCTCCATCAGCACCTATAAGCTTCTTCTCGCCTCTCTTGTCCTCCGGCACCACCTCCACACCTGACAACAGATTTTTCCTTCGTAATCACAACTGTATGCAAATTTCTCTGTTGTAATCCCCATACCTTAAAGAAATAGTCCCATGCATAATCTTTAGTAAATATTTCAACTGTTAAAGAATGAAGAAATATAAAACACACACTGGCCACTATTAGGTACACCTGCTCGTTAATGCAAATACATATGTCATCAACTAATCGCAGCACTGTATGACCCTGGTGGGTTTAGTGCTTCTTTTTTATTATTATAATCATCAGCTAATTTAAGAGGCAGCACCTCTGTCTAAAAGCAAGCAGACATGGTAAAGAAATTCAGTTGCACAGACTGAACATCAGAATGGGGAAGAAATGTGATCTAAGTGACTAACTGTGGTATGATTGTTGGTGCCAGACAGACAGGATAGTTTGAGTATCTCAGAAACTGCTGATCTGGGATTTTCACATACAACAGTGAGAGTTTACAGAGTATGGTGTGAAAAAAACAAAGCATCCAGTGAGCGGCTGTTCTGTGGGTTAAAATGTCTAGCTAATGAGAAGTCAGAGGAAAATGGCTAGACTAGTTCAAGTTGACAGGAAAGTGACAGTAATTCAAATAACCACGTTATAACAGTAGGAGGTAGAAAAGCATCTCTGAGTGCACAATACATTGGATCTGGAAGTGGATTGGCTATGGCAGCAGATCATACCAGGTTCTACTCCTGTCAACTAAGAACAGGAGACTGAGGCTACAGTGGGCACAGGCTCACCAAAACTGGACAGCTGAAGATTGGTAAAACATTGCCTGGTCCAACAAATCATGATTTCTATTGTGTCATGCAGATGGCAAGGCCAGAATTTGGTATGTGGCGAAACAGGAGATTCACAGCATGAATGTGCAGCCGACAAATCTGCAGCAAATGCGTGATGCTATCATATCATTATGGTCCAGAATATATAAGGAATGTTCCCATCACCATGTTGAATCCATGGCGACAAGTATTCAGGCTGTTCTGGGGGTAAATAGGGCCCCTACCCAGAACCAGAGAGTATCTAATAAAGTGGCCACCGAGTGTGTGTATATATATATTAATTACACGTGTGTGTGTGTGTAAGTAATGTACAAAGATAATCCATGAGGGTTTAGTGGCTGTTTTACAATGGAATGCACGTAATCCAATCTAAGACACACTTGCACTGTAGTCCACCATAATGCTAACTGCCACCATAACCTCCACACATTCTCTCAGGCACCACCACAGTGCCAATTGGCACCATGCCTTCACCAGGTGCCACCATAGTGCCAACTGGCGCCAATACCCGTCGCAGGTGCCCCCGGGCACTACCTCCGTGCCTCGCAATTAATGAAAAAACACTGATCCTATGGGGATTAGTGAAAGGATTTGTGAAGGCTCGAATCTCCGGTTTTTTTTTAAGTGTTAGATACACCGGCTCCAATAACCCTTCATCTAGAACCGGGTTTAAATGTCCCAGATAAACCAAGGTTGAGATACAGGCTGGTTTAAATGTTTTATGCTGAAGTTAAAGAATGCCAGGCTGTGTGAGTAGGCTCTGAGTACCAGCACTCCATTACTCGTGCTGATCGACCCACACGATTTTAGCGCTTCATTTGAACTATGAAAGCCATCATGGAACAATTCACATTAACCCACAATACCGTAACAGCTTACAACCCACAATGCCATGGCTGGAACAGCTTACAACCCACAATGCCATGGCTGGAACAATTCACAACCCACAATGCCATGGCTGGAACAATTCACAACCCACAATGCCATGGCTGGAACAGCTTACAACCCACAATGCCATGGCTGGAACAATTCACAACCCACAATGCCATGGCTGGAACAATTCACAACCCACAATACCATGGCTGGAACAATTCACAACCCACAATACCATGGCTGGAACAATTCACAACCCACAATACCATGGCTGGAACAATTCACAACCCACAATACCATGGGCTGGAAGAATTCACAGCCCACAATACCATGGGCTGGAACAATTCAGCCCACAATACCATGGCTGGAACAATTCACAACCCACAGTACCATGACGAGCTATTCACACCCACAATACCATAGTCAGAACAATTCACAATACCATAGCCAGAACAATTCACAACCCACAATACTACGCCTGGAACAATTCACAACCCACAATAATTTGGCTGAAACAGTTCACAATTAACCTAAATTATTATAATCATGAGGAGCGCTAAACCCATAGGATTATACAGCGCATGTGGGAGGAAATGGAAGACATTCAAGCTTAATTCAGGTAACTGGAGCACAGATCCAATTCCATATATCAAGAGCCTCTCACCAGCGTCAAGGACCCTCCCTTGAGGAAAATTTTACCTACAATACCTCAGTCCCTACCTTAACGTTGCCCTGGTAACGGTTCTGGAACTTCTAGGTGTCCCAGTACGGGTGAAAACATTAGGACACCTGCTGTCCATGTTCACCTAGCAGTAAAATAGGTACCTGGGTGTTAGTTGACTGGTGTGGGTCGCATCATGGGGGACAAAACTGACGTAATTTTTCCAAAATGCTCTGCATAACAAGGGGTTTTCTATGTAGTAGTATGTCAGTGATGTCAGCTATGGTCTGTAAAAGTTGCATCATGTAATGACCGATAGCACTAACGTCCCACGTCATAAAAATCTATGAAAGTGTTATAAGAAGGAAGATCGTCACTCACGTTGATACCCATCAATTGCATAACCCAGGGCAACATGGGTCTAGAGCAGGTCGCTCCTGCCTATCAAAGCTACTGGACCATTATGACAAGGTCTTGGATGCTCTAGAGGACAAACAAAATGCAGATGTAGTATACAAGATTTTGCGAAAGCCTTCGACAAGTGCAATCACAGTGTAATAGTACACAAAATGGCGCGATAAAGGAATAACAGAAAAAAATTGCTAGATGGATCTATAACTTCCTAACAAACAACACAAAAAGTTATAGTAAACAGAGTAAAGTCAGAGGCGGGTATATTGTAAAGCTCTGTTCCACAAGGCACAGTACTCGCTCCCATCCTGTTCCTCATCCTCATATCTGACAAAGATGTAAGCCGCAATACCGTGTCTTCCTTTGCGGATGACACTCGAATATGAATGGCAGTGTCATCCATCGAAGACACGGCAAGTCTCCAAGCGGACATCAACCAAATCTTTAAATGGGCCACAGAAAACATATGAAGGTCAATGAAGTCACCTCCCTCAGTCCCCACCTCAGCAGGATTCTACATACAATACCAACCAGCTAACTTAGTCTCCCCGTCGACTGAAGGCTGCTGGTGACTCCTGAAAGTACAGGTGATCTTGACTTCAGCGCTATCAGCATCCAGTGAGTCCCCAGCCTCACGGTCTTGGGAGATCTTGGCCGACACAATAAATTCCTCTGCAGCTTCCATAGATTTTCTCATATTCCTCTGACGACGACGCACCATCACGTAAATTCCCATCACCAAGGCTGTGTAAAATGAATTTTTAATCCAAATTGCAAATATTAACCATTATTCATTCACATGCATAATAGATAAGCAAGCTTCTGGGACGAAGCTTAGTTGGTAGCGCACTCGGCTCACACACTGACTGTCCGTAGATAGATTCCCGGTACGGGTGGAATCACTGGGGCGTGTTTTCTTAAGACACCTGCTGACCATGTTCACCTAACTGTAAGTAGGTACCTGGGTGTTAGTCACCTGTAGCGGGTGGCATCCTGGGAGGTGGTAGTTTACCTTGTATAACAGCTCCTAGCCTGTAAATCTAACTGAAAATAAGATGGTAAATATTTAATCAACTTTAACATAGATACATTCGGGGTTTCTTGACGTGGCGAAGATATTTTGACCCATAGAGTTGGAGTTAATCACCTCTTCCTCGAATCAAACCTGATTACCTCCCACTTTCCCAGGCGTCGTAAGTCCTATACTTTTGAAGCACTTCCCCATAAATATAATTGCAATAATAACGATGATAATTAAAGAATGTGAGTAGAGAGAAAGGAAGAGGCAAGAAAGATTAAGTAAACAGAGAGAAAGTTAACCTGTCCACCTCTAGTGTATTTTTAAACAAGTATTTTTTCCCCGTGACAGTAACGAGAGGAACCCAGCAAGCATTGCATTTCTAATAATATCTATTTTTACAAGTACATGTGAAAGGTATATAGACCATAGTTGACATCAATGACATACTACTATATAGATTATTATTATTATAATCAAAAGAAGCGCTAAACCACAGGAGTCATACAGCGACTACTATATAGAAAGTCCCTTATTATGCAGAAGAACATTTCGGGCAAATTAGGTAAATTTTTTCCCAGGATGCCTGGTCACAGACCGGGCCGCAGGGGCGTTGACCCCCGAAACTCACTCCAGGTAAACACCAGTCGACTAACACCCAGGTACCCATTTTACTCTGATGGGTGAACATGGACAGCAGGTGTCTCACGGAAACACGTCCCTGTTTTCCAGCCGTACCGGGGATTCGATCTCCAGACCTCAGTGTGTAACCCGAGTGCGCTAGCGATCGAAATACAGGACACCTTCCCTTACTGAATTAATCTTATTTCTTCCAATAATTACCATAACTACGAGAGAGTGCGCAACTACTAGTCTGCTGCAATGTCCTGCCATATACAGTGTACTTACCCAATATTATTAGGGATAAGACGAGCACGATGACCATGGTAGTGAAGGAGAGAGTGAGAGTGGTGTAACTAGTGGCTGGAACCTCACAGTGCTCACCTGCAAGGAATAACAAATATGTATTACCCACTCTTGTTATGCTCGGTGAAATTTCGTGGCTGAAGAGCTGTTGTTCAACCTTGACTTATATTACCACTCCAGAGCTATTGTATAATAGCCCATTTACAAGTCAAGAGATATTATCCGACCTTAACTCATTTGCAGCCTGTGAGCCATAATGTTATCATGGGTCATTTACTGGTTAAGATCATTATTGATAGAAATTAAGTTACCTAAACACAGTCCATGGACCTGGTCTGGGAGACAATAGTCACTGAAGCCCAGGCCATGTATTTCCCCACCACATGTACTTGTCTCAGCTCCCGGTAGGCAAAACAAGCGCAAGTATAGAATAACAGTCAAATAAACAAGCAGGCATACTGCTTGCTTTCGTGTGTGTGTGTGTCACACTCACCACTGAAGGACTTGGGACACACACACACGTATCCTGGCTCCCGATTCAAGCAGGTTCCTCCATTGAAACAGGGAGACCAGACGCACTCGTTGACGTCTCTGCAGGTACCAGTCTCCCTCATCAGCGCAGCGCCCTCACCACACCTGTATTGTGAGAATTTGAAGGATTTAATATTCAGTCTTAACCCGGCTGCAACGATGTCCTAACGTGAACTGAGGACACAAACACGGAGTCACGAAAACAGTGCAGTAAGACACTGTACACAACTCACGAAATCGTAATGGCACGATTGTAAATCGGTATGGTTTGTTTCTCTCCCTCTTCTTGGGTCACTTGTGAATCTCAAGTTCCACAGGTGCTGCCTTACCCTTATGGGTTTGACGTAAACTATTATTGCAATCAAAATTAAGCACTAAACCCACAAGAAAAACTCTCAGGTATACTCAAGTGTCTATATATTAAGATGCAACTTAGTGTAGACACCCCCATACAATAGTGAGTCTACAGTGCATTTAAACAGATACGACTGACTGATAATGATTCATTTGTGTCCTCAAAGAGGCACATTCTAAATTGCATTTCTGATAATTAAATTGACAGTGTTCACAAGCCTATGATAAGTCTGGTGTATTTTCTTATTGCATAACGAGGAAGAGGAGATAGAAAAGTCCTCCTGGTGTGGGTCTCGTATGAAGAATATCTGTGATACAGGGAACAACTGCTACGCAAATGTGTTAGAAACTCCAGTTATACCTGGAGGGTGTTTCAGGGGGCAACGCCCCCGCGGCCCGGTCCATGACCAGGCCTAGTGGTGGACTAGGGTCTGATTAACCAGGCTGTTTCTGCTGGCCGCACGCAGCCCGACGTACGAACCACATGCCGGCTGGTCAAGTACTGACTTTAGGCGCCTGTTCTTGAAGACAGCCAGGATGTCATATATTGAGCAACAATGTCATGTATATAAAAAAAAAATGATTTACTGCAAGCATTTAAGTGTCAGAAAGAATCATCTCTCACTGCGGGGGCGTTGACCCCTGGAACTCTCTCCAGGTAAACTCCAGGTACTGCCGTGTGCATGATGTCGCTTATTACTAAGTAACTTTTGGCCATTTGGCTTCTGCTAGCTAATATTTTGACTTTTCTAGCTTACTGATTCGTCCCATAAATATTATTACATTTATTGTATTCACGTGTAGTGTTAGACCCGTGCGGTTATTCAGTGCAAGGCGTTGTAAAGGCTTCACTCCTAGTTGGAGTGTGTGAAACTCCCGTCCCCTTGTCTAACTGCTCTGCTATGGTAGTTTTTTTTATCACTCCGGTCATCTCTTACCGTGGTAGGTGCTACCGTGGTAGGTGCTACCGTGGTAGGTGCTACCGTGGTAGGTGCTACCCTGGTAGGTGCTACCCTGGTAGGTGCACCCTCTAAAAGAAGGGAAAACAATGAGAATTTACCTTCATTTATTCAGTCACTGTCTGGCCAGTTATGTACTGTTATCACAGTTCGGATGCTACAACATCCCCACTCCTCCCCCATAGTGCAGGCATTGTACGTCCCACTTCCAGGACTCGAGTCAGGCTAACCTGTTCCCTCCGAATTCCTTCGTAAGAAAACAAACCATGTAATGCATGATACACTGACCCACATTCATGTCTCCTCCAGACATCAACGCAGGTAAGAGGTTCCGAACAACTGACGTTAGTGCAGACAGCTGGAGCGAGGCAGGAGGCCTGAACATTGGTAAACATTGTGGCTTGTGTCCATGACGACGTGTTGACGAGTGGAGGAAGGGGAAGACTTACTCCAGACACTCTCAAGTCATCCAGACAGCCTGAGGGGTTAGAGACAAAAAATACGGGTACAATTCAGAACTAATGTGCAAATAAAATTTAAATGACATTTCGGTCCGTTTTAGACCATTATCAAATCACGATGGAGACTGAAAAAGCCAGAAAACAGGTCAGGTGAAGAGGAATGCAGAAAAAACTAAGGGAAGTAAACATAAAAAAACAGAGAGAGAGAGAGATGGGAGGGCGGAACGATAAATTTAAGACCATCACCTACCATCACGATAATCATTGTGGACAGTGTGTAGACTGACCCCCACGTACTCTGGGGACCCCCCCACGTGTACTCCCTCGTGACGGTCCACCGACAGAGATCGAGTCCAGCCTTGCAGAGCTGAGGGTGTGGATGTGGTGTTGTACAAGAGACCATCGCCCTCATCCACTAGCAGTTCCAGCCACTCTCCGTACCTGCAGGTGAGAAATAACTTACAGAGCCTGTGTACTCAGTACGGACATTTAATAAATACTGAGCCTTCAACTAAACCGGGAATAATTATAATCTGGTATTAACTCTATTGTTTTCGATTTCAAAAGACGTATTCGTTAAGTTCCCACTCATATTATTAAAGTAGTCCCCCTCATCTTAAAAAATCCCAAATCATTCTTAAAAATTCCCACTCTTAATCCAGTTCATCTCGCCACCTCACAGAACCTCGCCACCTCACAAAACCTCGCCACCTCACAGAACCTCGCCACCTCACAGAACCTCGCCACCTCACAGAACCTCGCCACCTCACAGAACCTCGCCACCTCACAGAACCTCGCCACCTCACAGAACCTCACAGCAATTCACGATTTTCAAGCATATATAAAATGACAATAGGCAAAACAAGCCTTAACCTGTACATTTTCACCCCTATCATGAGCGAAACGTTGAAAGCATCCTTCAGCATCGTCTTACCTGTTAGCGTGAACATCGTGCCACTTTCCATCGTTAAGCTGCGCCTGTGAGAGACACAGCTGGGTGTCAGGTGTGTGGTGCAGCACCAGCTGCACACACAGTCGACCCTCAACCAGCTGCAGACCTAGTTTCTCCCTCCCGTGGTGAGACATCACTGCCACCAGCTGACCTCGCTCCTCCCACGTGCGGAACCTAACATGAAAGGTCAAGACAGATCTTAAGAATAGACTAGATGAAAGTATGAGTGAATATAACATTCCAGCAGGTACTGGAGTGTCTTATACAGTATATAAAATTCCAGCAGGTACTGGAGTGTCTTATACAGTATATAACATTCCAGCAGGTACTGGAGTGTCTTACACAGTATATAACATTCCAGCAGGTACTGGAGTGTTCTTACACATTTTTCTCCCTAGACATGACCCACAACAGTCAGTCGGTTAACACACGAGTATTTATTGTATTGCTAGGTGGGCATGGAACAGCACGAGTATGAGGGTACTTGTCCAAAATGTTTCTCCGTTATAGGGAATCGGTCGAGGGACCTTGATAATGTGAGTGTACTGTCCACCCCGGTTACGTACAGAGCACTCCAGCACCCGCCTGCCTTCCTCCTCCCTGGTGGAGTACATATCAATACGTAACACTGCCTACAGAAACCTGCTTACCTCACCTGAGGGCTCAGTACACTGCCCTACAGAGGAGCTTACTTTAGCGGAATACTCACTACAATACCCTACTATTGCGAACACGGGTGTAGAATGGCCTGCCCACCTTGTAATGAGATAAATCGTGGAACAAGCAAATGACAGCAGAAGTCATATGACTTGTATTCCCTTCACCGAATAAGCAAGCTTGTATTTACAGTAATGTAAGAGCAATTGTGCAACACGGTGATCAAAGAAGGTAAAATGCAAGAGCCAGACAACACACCGTGAAAACACAGCAGCCGGAACAAGACTGTCAAAACTCGTTTTTTGGTGGGCTTGTCTGGGATTGGTTGACGAACCGAGGTACTGATATAACGACGGGACCTTACTGATCCTTAAATCCTCAACACCTGGTTCGCTGGTCGGGAGGCAGCCTATATGAGACATACGCCGAATTAAATGTAATAAACTCGTTGCATGTCACATATACAGAGCTCATCTCAGGTGAAGGCTCACTAGCACTGCCCTACAGAGCTTATCTCAGGTGAAGGCTCACTAACACTACCCTACAGAGGAGCTCACCTCAGCTGAAGAGTAGTGGTGTTCGGTGGCGGTGAGGCTGTCAGTGCCATTTTGATGTAGCTGTTTGCTGAGAATGACGCTGGTTGAGTCTTGTGGTCACAAGACTCACCAGAGCGTCCCAACACACACTCACACACAGGTCCTCCTCCAGCATGGCTCTCAACACAACTGTACACGAACATCACTAATAAAAGCAGCTCAAGATGGACACAAATTATATAAAATACTGACACGATGGAAAAAAAATAGACACAAATATAGTATAATGCTATCTTTTATTGACTACGTTTCGCCCTCACAGGTAACAACACTGAGTATCTAGTACAGATCTTCCTTTGTTACTATCACACATGAATATAACAGGAGATATGTTGTTACATGGTTAAGAACTTGATGAAGTTCACTGTGTGGGCGAAACGTAGTCAACAAAGGCTCACATTGCCTCTTGATACCTTCTAGTTTAAATCTACGTGACGTGTTATGTGGATGAGTCAGTATCATCAATGTGCCATCAACATCGTTTACAAAAATATATTTCATGGGATACCTAAATAGGAATTTAACGAAGCATAGTATTTGTAAGATTATTAGGTATCCGGGAAGGGGATAAGCATGTAGAACCGTAGATGTATGCTTAGATATGCACTGCATATATCTACACGAGTATATATGTGTATTTTTTGCGTGTGTAGAGGCATACTGTGTGTGTGTGTGTGTGTGTGTGTACAAGTGAGGGGAGGGAGAGGTCGTACCTGGCGTGGTTGTTACATGGTCGTCCAGCATGCAGACAAGGGTCGTCTTGAGGGCAGCCCGGGGAGCTGTTCTTGCTCAGAACTTCTCCTCCAAGGTCACGCAGCTGAATGGAAATCACTCTCGTTAGTTTATCGAACGGAGGATCGAGCCTCCTCTCCACTCACTGTGCTCAATGACGCGCGCACACATGAGCCGTGACACGACCCCTGCAACCACAACTAGGCGAGTACAACTAAGTGAGTACACACACACACACACACACACACGCACATCAGGCGTCAGTCACAGCAGTCACGCGCGTTTTGAGCTCCGCTAATTTGGGTGGTATTGGGTGGTCCAAGGGGGAATCCGAGTGCAACAAACAGGCGTGGGCACAGGCTAAAGTGTCATACTCATTTAAAACCAAAAAGCAGGGAAATACGAGTGATCGCAGAGGGAAAACACATAGGAAATAGTGAAAGTGCGGTGAGGGGAACCGGTGATAGGCCTAACAGCGGTTGCCACACAGCAGCAAGTGGGGAATATATCGTAGTGAGATATAACACAGTGGGGAGCATATCTACTGGAGGTACCCAAGTAAGGGAGACAAGTGCAAGGCAAGCAGTGAGCAGTACGGTGACTGCATTAAGTGAGCCCAATAGAAAGAAACGAAGAGGTACAATACCAGCAGGGTGCCACACCAGGAGAGTAT
This sequence comes from Cherax destructor, assembly GCA_009830355.1. NCBI lineage: Eukaryota > Metazoa > Arthropoda > Malacostraca > Decapoda > Parastacidae > Cherax > Cherax destructor. The sequence continues at coordinate 1,153,160 of WNWK01000028.1, forward strand.
CAACAATCTGACGACCCAGAAGACATCTGATGTAATGTACAAAAATCCTAGTTGTGGTTTGCAGGTTTTGCAGGTTCCTGGCCCTGAGTTGCTGAAGTGTGGGAAAATCCCTGCTCGGAGGAGCTGTAAACATAAGAATTTCATAGGTAGAAAGATAAGTTAGGGC